>DVTA01000130.1:0-11874 GCA_018233265.1 Junonia stemosa | reverse complement strand
TACATTTATTTGTATTGTAGAAGATATAAATGATATAAAGGCACGATAACTACAATATTGTTATTATAATGATATAATTACAACCGGGTACATTTATAAAGGGCCGATAAAAAATCCGGAAGCCATTGCAATTCATGGTGATCCACTTCCTGTGGGTAGGTTCCCTTTTCGCATCGTACCGTTTGTTAACCGTTATTATATGTATATTATAAGCTTAATTAATACTGTATTCAACACTCCGGTAAATTCTTTAATGACATCCCAAAATAGTTAATGAACAATGAAATAATAATTTCGGCGCCAACAGTGTGGTCATAAAAGTGATGATTGATGCTTCGTTAAGCCGTTTTTAACGTAATAATGTAGCTAGAATGTCAACACGAAATTCGTTAATTACTCAGACCGAAGTTAACTAAGTAATAGTTCCGCCAGCGCAGAAAGATTAAATAACTTTATTATCCGAACAATGCTGAAACACTAAACGCCTAATAACAACCCGAGAACCTTCCATTGGGTACACAAAGGAGTATTACCAGGCGAGTATTGAAGCGGACAATGCGCTGGTAACGGGACAAGTCACTAATTGTGAACCGAGCACCGAGCTCTTCCGTTACTGCGCCGTCGAGCCATAAGCCATAACACTCCCGGGAACTGACATGCCACTATTAAAACGTCTCGAATAGAGTGAACCGCTGATATAATGGCCCATGATACTACGTTTTACCAGACTTGCCTTTATTTCTTAGAAACATACAAAAGACAGTCTTATTCACGGTGGGCTCTGGGAGTTTTACTTAATGGAGCGCACATATAGTAGCGGGACTTCTTATACCTGTATTTTAGTATTATGTTTTATCTTGCATATTTCTATTAACTACTTCGTTGATATAACTTTTCATATTTAAGTAGTTTTATTCAGTATTGCGTTTTAATAAGAAACGCTTAACCATAATAGCCTTTTATAAATTGTGGTGGAGCAAACGCTTTGTAAACCGCGCTAGCCGGCTCGTTGGAGCTGACAAAAGCTTAGTTTGTGGTTGAAAGCACGATTCTCTTCTGGAATTCAGCGCCGTACATTCGGATAACGGTGCTCTATTTCGAATGTACTCCATCTAAGAGTTAATCGATTTTATGCAATAAAATGAGGTTTTTCATTTGTTGCATTCTTAACGGGCTTCGAGTTTCTGTAACTGTCTATTGTTTTATTTTTATTAACAAGGTATTTTCTCTAGCTATAATGTCAATAGTTAATTTGTAGTACTTACGCATATTTCTAATAAATAGATAATATTTCACTTCATTAATAACAATGGCGGCATAATTTGAACGAGACCGAATCTCTATAAGGCGCGTATAGTTAGATATAACGTGTCAGGACTTTTAAATGGTAGGGGCAATCTTATTGTTTATTCTAGACACGGCTCGGGAACATCGCACGTACTGTTTTATATCTGTCAACCTCAATGAAGATTATTGAAAAGTGCGGGCAAAATTATTACTATTGAATACTAGATTTAGAAGCAATACATAATTTCCATGCATATTATTAATACAATATAAAGCTTAAATAGCCTCGTTTTATTATTTATTGCATATATTGTTATAAGGTGAGCTCATAAATAGTGTCTTAAACATACTAAGTAGTTATTGATTTAGTATAACTTCTACGTACTCAAAACGCCGAAACACTCGTGTAACGACAGGTTCCTCAGATTTTTAAGATGTTTATTGACTAAACAAGTACCACGCACTTGATAGCTACTTAACTTGTTCAAGAAGAAACACTACCGTCATAACAAAATATTATCAATCGCTTACCCCACTAAGAAACGTATATTAAAATTAATAAAATACACATACACAAGTTACTCGCTCTCGAACTAGATCCAGATCCAATTAGAAATGAAATTCTATCGACTGTTCAAATAGTATTCACAGCTTCGTAGGTTCTACGTATTCAATTCAAAGAGATGTAGAGGTGGTTCTAAACAGGCAAATAGCTCGCTAGTGTTGCAAGTTGCGACATCTCGACAGGAGACGTGTTGAGTTTAACAAGCTCTTGACTTGCACGCTACCGCAAGGGTCGTACGCGTGCACTGACTTGGGCAAAGTGTACTTTACTTCCACCAGACGAGCACAAACATCGCGCCTGGCTTTAGATGCGGAATCAAAAAGTTTACCGTAATAAGAAAAACGTTGGAGGAAACTTCCTCGACCGTAAATTTTACCCGTCTTAGGCACGTTCTTACTTTTCGCTTGAAATTTTTAGATTTACGATGACGAACTTTTCTTGGCTTACTTTTGAGGTAAAACAAATTTAATTTTAACATATTGCCCGGTTTACCTACATATTAATATATGTTGTAGCGGAGCAAATATTATAACGATTTAAAGATAAAAGAGTCATAACGCTCGAGCAATTGAATCCAATGTCTAAGATTTATCAGTAACAGAAAAGATTAAAGGTGAAATTATTTATTTTTGGATATCAATGATCGTAAAACGTATACTCGCAGTTCAAGAGGCCGCATGCGACCCACGTTCGTCGCAATAAACTCTGCATCTTTATTGTTATTGCTCTAGTACTACTCTAATATTATAACATAAACCATTTAAAATGAATCCATTGCAAATAAATGTTCCTAGTTACCATTGAATTAGAATATTATTTCAGTAGTTGCTAAATCATTTCGATTGGTGTAAGGAAATCTCGAGGCGACATATGAAATTACAAGCAATATTATTTCGGCATATCGCATTACGAATGCACTCCGAGTGTGACTCCCGTTAGCCCATGCTCCACCGGTCAACCATTTCTTATTAGTATTACGTACGAGTTTATCTCTTACAAGGATCCGAGTAACATAATCACATGTTGCACGTTTCATAAATCTTACCTTATTATTCAATTTCGAACACATAAAAAATTATGAAGTCGAAATAAGTCAACGTAAAGTCGTAATTCATTTTAATTGATGCAATCAGCGTAATTGAAATCTAATGGCTCTGCTATAAAAGGAAAAATGCGAAAAAATGTTTAAAGCTGTTAAAACATTCGCATAGATACCCGTATAAGCAACCTTGCTGCCAGTAATTATAAATTGTAATACGCAACACTCGTTACAACAAAAGTTACTTTACGCTCTAAAATGATTGATTGATTGTTTTTCCCGACCTTATATAACACCATATGACGTTATACGCGTATAGGTTTCAATGGGTAATAGAAAAAGAGTTATAAAAAATATGTTTATGTAAAAAGTTTTAATGAAGCGTCAATTTAATATTAATTATGTATTATTATTACAGATCAAAGATCAATTATACATATTATGTATGTACTTATAGGTATAGTTACGTAATGCAGTAGTAACTTTCTTAGACAAATGATTATAATGAATCATAGTAAATATTTACTGTATAATTTAAATAATAATAAATAGTAAGACTATAACTATTGATGTCATTAAACGTAATACGTCATTAAAATGTACGTTACACGATGTTTACAATTAAATTATCTGCTAGTGTTTCTCACTGAGCACGACGCATCATCAAGCCGTCATTACTTTATCCATAAATGAATACGTATACATGCATTGTTCTCTTATCGAAGCTGTCGACTAATAATAGTTTCAAGCGCTTTTAATAAAACCTTTTCAAACGTCAAGTCGAGGATCTGAAGAACGTTTAATGCACTTGGGATAATGACGAACTTCAATGGTCTTGGGACCAAAGTATTATTTATCTTCACGATCGAGGAATGGCAGTTGTCCATTCAATTGTATTTTATCTGTTTACCGCTTTCCAGTCAAGATTTGCGAATGTATTGAGCACTGAAGATGCGATGGTGACCGATGACTCATCACAATGTACCGCGTTCGTCGACCCGCCCTCACGACTTGAAGCCGTTATCGTTAAATTGTTCTTACCGTATTTTTGCAACGAGCTCCATAATAGGTACCTACTACCAAATAAAGCTCAATAATATGCCTACAACATGCTACAAATTTCCAATTGAGTTTGAGAGTGATTTACCTCATGAATACGATAGCGAATAATCTTATTGATTCATTCATCCCGGTTCGCGTTGACTCATTGTAATGCAAGTGACGTCATTAAAACTGGAGATCATAGTAGTAGACGTGTTTTATACCCTCCGCTAGTGCAGGAATGAGTCACGAGTTATAAATGTATCTATTTTTAAGTTATAATAAATTTACATGACAGTTGTACAGGGCGATGAGACTCGCAATACATCGATCTCAATTACGCATTAGGTACCTATACGTATATAGTCTGAAACTTTCGCAAGTTGCATTAACCAAATGTATCAAACATTAGAAAGGGTTTTTTAGATATAATTTTTCCATGTAACTATATATAATTACATAGAACAAACAGTTTACATTGAATTGAATCTTCACGATACCTACAACTTTATGATTCACTATTGGAACTAGTTAAATGCAATGGCATTCAAGTTCAGATGTTATGGTTTTAATAAACGTGGCTGTGCACTCCAGCTCGTTGACGCCAACTCCGATGGAGTTAGGAAGTTAATTAGTGAGATATTGCGGTGTTTATTAGAGCAGTCTGTTTGGGTTAAGTTAGGCGACAGTAATTAACGCCGACTTTGAAAGGGTTTGCTATTATACAAAGCTGCCTCGGCTTTCTAAAGTTATCGCCGATGTATTAGAGGAACGAACCGTTTTTACTGCCGATCCGCTGTTACAATATAATTACGGGAAAATTGTCGACTAATTAGTTTGAGCTGAAATTGCTTGCTAATGTTAATAATTTTTGAGCATGGTAACTGCATCAATTTCGAAAACATTTGTGACTAGAATTCATTGCATACTCAACATTAAAGGGACCATCGTGAAAGATTCCCAAACTTTATTTACTTTTTTGTGCAAGGCAAATAAATCCGACAACAACAAAAAAAAAATATATGATTTAAAAGATGATGGTGATGTACCTAAGCGTTACTACCTAACAAAATGTCTGCTAAAGCTGAGATAAGATCAAACATCTTCAAATGAGGCCAAGAATCGGGGAACTGGCACATTTACATTTTGCCCAGTAATTCCGGGACCCCGCTCGCAATAAATACGTAATGTACTTGATATCGATTACAGGACCAAGGAGGGGTGTTTTTATTACTCAGCAGGTATGACATCAGCGAAAGTTAAAGTTTGCTCTTGACATAAATTCCTACGGAGAGAAGGGAACGATATCGCCATAAATTATCATACATTAAGGGTCAGAGCATATTATAGGTGAAATAATAGATATCTAAGTGAGGAAAAATATTTAAAAGAGTTACATTTTTAGGTTTTAATTTTGTTACATTTTGAAAATTTGCCTAAAATTGTGCTGTACCTAGACGCTAGTAAAAAAATCTAATTGAATTTAGCCGAGACACGAGGATAAACTAATGAGCAAGTAAAGCGACCCTCCGGGCTGGTTAGGTGGTGTTGGAGGGAACCGAGATTTTGAATAAATAAAATGCAATTAAAACTAGGGAGTGGTGGCACAATCAAGCCCTCGTAACGAGAGGTACTCTATGAAATAGTGACGTAATCATGCAATTGTTTAGAATATTCCGAGAAGCAACACGAATAATTACTAGGAATATACATATAGAACATTGCAAGTCGTTGTAGTCTGTTATAGCTCTCAGTATTAAAACTGATAAGTACGAGGATACAGAAATTAGCCTTAAACGTCTTACTAATTCACAACCACTGAACATAAGCAAACAGCGTGCGGGGCGTTTCCATGGCAACTGAAGAAACTACGTCGTTTACAGCCCCCAGCCTTTTATCCGTACTGACGCATTTATACATATACCGATTCCTATAGCTACCCTATATACTCTAAAAACAGAATAAATTATACATAATTTATCAGTTTGAGACATAAAACAAGTTAATATTTTCTATTTCATATCATTTTTAAAAAATCCGAAAAGATTAATTGAAGCGTCCGCTATAAAAATAAACATTACAAAAGGAACAATATGAGAACGTCTGCAAGCATTACAGATTAAAAATCTTCAATGTAATATATTTTCACAAGCTTTTCAAATCAGTGACCCGTAATAATAACTCCATTGGACAAAGGGCCGGCAGATTACGTCGGGCAATTTGGGATTCGGAGGGCGGGGGCGACCGAGACCTTATCTTAGCTCGGATGACGTACGTTATGCTTTTGAGGGTATTATGAATATTTCATCAACAAACTTTATTTCTAGAATACCTTTCGACAAACTGCCTATTCGTAACGCACTAATAATCTAAAATCTGAATATTATTTTGCTTGTGTAAGTACATGTCTTAATGTGATTTATATTTAATCTGGATACATCACTACTATTCGTAGAACGATGAAATCGTTCTGTGGTTTGCCTGAAATACAAATACATTATGTCCCTTCAGTTATTTGAACCCTGTCAGTGAGTGGTGTGTTGTGATCGGATTCCCCTATTGGAAATCCCTACAGCCATGTGCGCTTTTGTGGTTAATTGGACAATTTTGCAGGACAGTAATGTGAGTTGCAATATTTCGGCTGCTATTCGAAAAATTTTCTATTTGAATTGAACTTTGTTATGAAAATAAATTTGTATTCGTATATTGAACACTTACAAAGTTCGCTAACATTAGGTATGTATTATTCATTTCACTTTTCATTGATTTGCTGCTGAAACAAAGGCTCAGAAAAATAGAACGGCGTCGATAAAAGTGTCTCTTTAATTGAAATGCGACCTAATATCAACACTGTCAAGACTGGATGGACTCAGACCGCTCCAATTCACTCCGAGATAGATATTATTAATAGTTTAATACATTCGCTAATATGCGGCCATATTCTCGGTCTAATTAATGTTTCTCTTATCTTGATCATTGATATGGTAATGCAATTTGACTATTCTACTCAATTAGTGACGATTGAAATGTAACGGGAATCGAGCACAAACAAAGTCGGTATCGTATCTGCGCTTCAGTCGATCGCTCAGGGAACACTTATTAAACTCGAGAAGTCGAGACGTTGTAGGTTTACAAAGACGCTGGTATCTGGTTTCTAAGTGTTCATTGTAACAAGTCACAATGGGTCCGTTGCCGTGGCGAAGGCCAAACCACCGCTGCATAACGACTGCATTATCACATACGGTGCTGCAATGTGACGCATTTAAACCAATAACAACGTTTTACCCATATTTATACGATGTGAAACCGCGTGCAATTTTGCATAACTTAATAGAAAATTTAACCTCATTCGCTAAATCCGTGTAACCACTTTATGAACCTATTGTTTATGTTTGAAAAGAGAAACTAAATGTTGTATTTTTGTTTTAAGCTCAATTCAAATACTTTTAAACGATTTTATAACAAGTAGTTACAGTACTAATAGTCGATCTGCTTTATTAATTGCGGTAACCAGAGGCAGTTTTCATTCCATTACATATGGTTAACCACAAACGCTGTTTAAATAGAATATTACAAGTACGTCCTCAACTTTCAGATAGGATATGACAGATGGATGTAAAGCGGCTTAATTGATGTAAAAAGAAAGGTTTATCTTAATTGGCAATAAATTTGCAGGGTTTAAAATAGACAAGTCTACAGTATGACTAATTAGAGCTGTAATTGAATGTTGTTAAAGTGCAACTACATCTTATAGTACTGCAACTGCTTTAGTGGTTAACTGTTTAATACGGTTCTTTGCTGAACCTATTAAGATTTAAGTAGTTATGCTGTATGCTTTTTAAATTTCATTCAATTAAAGAATTTCAACTTTAATAGTTGCTGAACAACGATGCTATATGCAAATGATTAGGAAATCAACGTATAGCATGTCGCAGCATGTAAAAAAAACGTCAAATTGAACAATTCAATGGAATTCTTCAGTGATGTCATCAGTGCTCTAAAAATAGTCCGTTTCACAACTGGTTCGGCAGCGTGTGCCCACTGTTATCCTGCTAAGAGACAGGATGAAATAAACAAGTCACATTTTGACAAATGCACTTTACATGTACCTATTTCTTATCCACAAAATAACTCTTACGAAAGTTGTAGAATGTGCCAATGGAATAGAAAAAGATAGATAAGGAATAGACTCATTATTCGCATTAAAGTTTTCTTGGCTACAAACTAAATGAAAGAAACAATTTTGAAGCTATGTGTCTCATAAAAGGAGTGATATACATATCCCACTACTGGGCATAGGCCTCCTCTCCCATTAGGGAGAAGGTTAGGAATATATCCACCAGCACTGAATTCCTTCCACTAGAACTCTACTATCAAAAATTGTAACAGATTTAAAATATTTAATATCGTCGAAATGGAAAAAAAACATCACAGTCATTGCCAGGACAAACTCATCGCGCGTCGCGTTTCCAAGGTGATAATGTAGAAAAGTATTTAATAAACAGTGTTATATAACTGGGGCATCGCGTCGCTGTCGTCGGTATGACGGTATCATAAGTGCTACTATTATCGACAATCAGACGACCTTGCAGCTCGTTGTCGCAAATCGTGGGGAGCCAGATTGTCATCCTCCATTCCGGCATCCGCCTTACGTGCATTTTTATTATGTAATTCATACTGCGTCACCACACACCGCACATTTTACTGCTTTTACACACCAAATTATCATTCAGATTATATTTACTTTAATATTGCGATTGTCTTTGTCCGTTAATTTTTTGTCTAATACTTGTACAGTTCAGTTGTACTTAGTCGTAATTAATGATCGTATCCCTCATTGTCAGTGTCAGTGTTAATGATCGAATAGTTTTTTGATCAGACGAACAATGTTCTTTGCGGGAGTAAAGTTCAACAGTCTAATAATTTTGCCAATGTTTAGATAACTTTGTCAATCAAATTTTTATGTGTTAAAAATGATATACGAAGCTGTAAAATTACATATTTGCGACATATATTATTTTGTGAACCTGTCTGTTACAGACGTTTTTATCTACTGGTACACTGGAAAATATAGCTTGACATCAATCAAACGGTAACAAATTAATCAATGGTGCGCAAAAAATATTATCTAAGACTTATTAAAGCAACTTACTTTGACCATATTGGCTTAAAATATTAATTTTCTCAAACTCTAACATATAATCTAATGTTGCTTGACCATTAAAAGAGATGTAATGATACAAGATTTATTATCGCTGAATGTAATTAGTCTCGGGCTTGATTTATCATTTAATTTTGCCTTTAAATGAGCCGTCGCCATTTATCTGTATTGAATTGCGGTCGTCGACACATTACAGCAATTCTAACGCAGGCCACAATAATAAACGTAAGGTCATTAAAAACTCGTACAATGTAGATTTTTAGTCACGCTTTCAAAACGGAAACGTATTCGTTTGAATACGTACCAATTTTATCCTGTAAATCTCCCGACACCGTCACGCTTCGCGGATTGCTGATTGTTGTTGATGGCGCGACTGCAAATAATGCACTATATTTGTCGAATTGAAATGACTCCGGTCAGAAATATAAAATCGCTGTAAACATTTCTGAACTTTCTATATGTATGAGTTGCACTTTAATGCCAGTGGCGCCTCAGCTAATGGATTGGATATTGACATCGCTATTCAGGGCACGTGCAGACCATTGCGTGATGACTAGCGGCTAGTCTACAACACTTACGGTTACTAACCAGCCATTAGTGTCTACAACATCAATAGATAAATTCAACTTTCTTAATAATACAACTTCGTTGAAGAGATACGGTAAAAGCATATATTATGATATGAAAATATCAAAGGGATCATAGTTAGTTTTAATTATACCCTGCATTACTGAACGTCTGAATTGGCTAACATTGAGCGATCATTTAATTGTGTTGTCGAGTGCGTCTAGAGCGCGAGTTAGTCGACAGCGCGAGGCAAACCCGCATCCTATTGTTTTAAGAGCTTTAGAATGATACGAGTATGACTGTTATGAATGACTCAGTCGCGGTTACCCTAAGCTACGTTTTGTGTGTGAAGAACAGTTAGTCGTGTAAACAATGACAAATACGAGATCGGTTCGATATTTACGTTGTTTTTCCTCTAATCAAGCCAATTAATTTGCCCCATTTTTTGGGAACAGGACTTTTGTTGTCTTCTCCATTACATTTATGAAAGAAATATGAATGTATTGTTAGGAATATATAACAATGACACCATCATTGCGAAATACTGTTAGTAGAGCATAAAGCACAGCATTCTAGTGGATATGAAATGGCTCTTCGTAGTGTTATTCCCACGCTATCAGCTGGTTCATGCGCCAGTGCGTACGCGCAACCCGCAACACCGCGCACCACGTCACTAACTCGGGGCATATTGGCGCCAGATAACTGCAGCGTAACCTTTATTGTCTATATTTATTTCTACCTACTTTTGTTTTAACATTTGCAATTTCATAAACAAACAAATTGTAATAGAATTAAATTGTACCAGTTCATTCGTTTAGATTGAGTTCGTTAACGTAGAGCATAATTTATAAAAATATAAATAAAGCTTGACAAAATAGTCTGTTATGATTTTTATCGTTGATGTGAAAGCGACTAAAATCATGAACGAACGCGCAATATTGCTGTAAATGTATCCGATTGTACAACGGCAGACACAAACAATAATAAAGAGAACAATATACGGTATGATTTATTGACAGTTAGCCAGTAGGCGGCGCCGCCCGGGAGAGCAATTTACACTGCCGCAAAAACTCACCGGCAGATTGGCTCAGTGTATTGTCACTTGTCACTAGTTAAAATATCGTTTATAGTTGACTACTCTTCCAGTGCAGCTAGCGGATCAACGCAACGCGTGACTATCAATACTAAAATTTATTCCAAAGTAAGACTAAAGAATGCAAACCATGATGTCATGTTAATTTGAACTTTATTTTTTAAACATGTTAGTAAATACATCATCTAGGTACGTATGTCTGGATAAACGCCCATTTGCTCTTACCCTAGTAAGCTAATAAAGCAATTATATGGAAAAGTATGCCAGAGTGAAATCCGAACTCATTTAATCAGCTATTGAGCTGTGTATCTGATAACGAAACCATTACCACCATAATTGCCTAACTGTACCGACGAAGTTTCTAATCAGTTTTCATTGTTCTCGGACGAATTGTGTGAAATTTCGACAGACCAATCTTTATTTACGAGTTTAAAGTAGTGGTATACAGAATATACATTTAAAGATTATTTTTGAAGACAGCACACTCGTATCAACAAAATACTTAACACCTATGTGTTTATACAAGTGTTCGCATCTCTCATGCTAAATCTTAAACAAGTAGTGCGACGTTCAATGCTAGTATTAAAGTATATGATAATTGGCCATGACTTGACATATGTAGATAATAAAGAACTCTATCTTGTTCAATTCTTCCCAATGAAAACCATTCACTGTTTAAAAAACGATTCCTTTGACCAATCTACTTTATTTATCCAACCATTTCAACAAGAACATAAAATGTAATGGCCGCTTCATTGTTATATATTTATGAAAATAATTACGAACCACGGACATTTAATGTTTACAGTACGCGTAGAATTTAATTAGTTTAATACCCAAGCCACCTTCAATTCCTGTAGAGCTGACGTTAATGGAATAAAGGAGTAAAAGCTTAGTGCTGTTTCTCTTTGCAAAAGGAACAAAGATAAGTTACTTTCTAGGTATTGAGTCGACGGTGAGGCTAAGGACCGACTTGTAAGGCTTTCAATTATCTATAACTTACTAAGATTAAATGAAACGAAAGCAATTTCTAGTAATGATATATAGTCCAGTCATTTAAGCTTAAATTAGGTAAGAATCTCGGAATCCGAGATACCCAGCTGTAAGTCTGTATATAGTTG
>DVTA01000129.1:0-11897 GCA_018233265.1 Junonia stemosa | reverse complement strand
ATCGGTCGCATTCGAGGTAATGTTGGGTATTAGATATTAAATTTATTCTTTCGGATACAGTTTATCTTGTATCGTAATATCTTGTGCTAATTATAATAAGCGCTCGTATGACTTTATTCATGTTTAATAACCCGCTATAATAAAACACAGTAAATTATATTACAGTGTTATTGATACACTATTATTGAGATTTAAATGAAAAACGTACAAAATCTTATTTTCAATTACGAATCAATTATAATTAATATTGCATAATAATTACGTCTATAAGTTATCCTGATAGTGATAATAGCTGTCATGAATAGAAAATAAATAATTGTCTCACAAATTATTTCGTGTTAAGACGTTAAATTAAATTTCCTCAAGAATCGTTAAAATATCAGTTAAACACTAAAACAGTCTGAATACTATTAAGCTCACTAATCGAAATAACCGCTACACGATCTAAACCAACTTAATTCAATTATAGCTTTTATTTTTTGTTGATTAAGATTTAAAATCGAGTAACACGTTTACAAAATATCCCAGCAAAGATATAAGACATATAAACAACCGCTTCTATTAAGGTACCATCGTAAAAATGGATAATGTCGAATTCAGTGTTCTAGCAATGGGTACACGTATCTTCAATTACTATTGTTGATTCAATCGAAGCCTCTATTGCATAAACAATAAGGTATAAAATGGCCTGAATGGCAATATATTTAGATAAAACAATGAAAGTAAAGAGAGGTTTGTTGTGAAAGTTGATTGTTGTTGAAAAAGATACGGTACTGGCGGCCACACGTGAACTGGTCTGTCTAAATTCTTGAGTGTATTGATTATTGCTTCATTATCATGCTTTGTCTGTCCATCTACTATGTCAGATTGATCCGCAATAGTACCTATCTTGGGTATCATTATTGAAATGAATATTATTCACATGGTAATTACTATTTGTTTAGTAATTTACTGTTTCAGATTGAATCAAATAAAAGTCAATAGTTTTTAATTATATGAAAGAAATTAAAAGTCAAAAGTTATCGAAACCTAATTGGATGATTCCATCGACAGGATGAAAATAAAATCAAGACCTGAATAAACCAACAGTACCTTTAAAATCTCTTCGAACGTAGCAGCAGAAGTGACAGTCGCATTAATTTTTATCAGAACAATTCGTGTTTCACGCACGTTTCCGATAACTGAATATAACTCAATTTGAAATAACAAGGAACTCCTCAACTCTTCACGCTTGACTTATCTTTTCGGATATCGAATAAATCGTGAATCGAGACAATCGAATCACGATGCGATGTAAATACTCGCTACACCGGACGGAGACAGAGGTTTTTGTTTTTGATCGGACGGAGCGTGGATTTCAATGGCAAAGAATAAAAGATTCTATACGATTATTTTCAATGATTTTATGTGGAGCTAAATGAAATTAAAGTCAGGAAAGGGTTGTGGAATTCTTTATGAATAATGAGTGAGAATTTGCAGTGCTTTTTTCCTTTTTTTTTTGAGTTCAAGTTTTTATATTAAGTGTTCACCGATGTCAGGGAATATTTGCAATACCAAGGAAGACACAAATGTGTTTCAGCGTAAGACAAATTAAAGTTTAGAGGATTGATAGTGTTACTGTTATGAAAAATGTTATAACTAGCTTTAGCTCGTTCTTTCTCCCGTGTGGATGTCGATTATTTTAAAAATATAAAAGTAACCTATGTCCGTCTCTGAGGTTCCTTTTATTTATTTATTTAGGTTCTATTTGGTTCTGAACTAAAATACTACATACAGAAAGACAGAATCCGTCGTTACTTTCATTAAAATATTAGTATACATTTTCTTTATTTGCAGGTGATAATAGATGATCGTCTACCCTATAGCAAGTATGGACGCTTGCTATGTTCTTATTCTAGTAATAAGAATGAGTTCTGGGTGTCCATGTTGGAGAAGGCCTATATGAAAGTGATGGGTGGCTATGACTTCCCTGGATCTAATAGTGTGAGTTTGTGAATTCTTAATAAATCCTCTTTTTTTTCTAGATGTTGTTTAATGTTTGAAGACGATTTACTATAAGAAGAGTACCAGTTGTGTCTCAATATTTGTGGCACCTTTGCGTTAATTTGCCATTTCATTCAATCTATTGTACAACCAAATAGCTTTAAAAAGAATGTTTTCCAACCTTTAAAAATGTGGTTTAAGATATTCTGTCTAACATCTATAAATATTCATCATATTATTTCAACAAACAGAAGAGTGTAGACAAGTTTATTCCTCATATTTTTAAAGAGTAAGAGCGAGGTTGTGGTTTTTAGTTTGTATATTGCGAAGGCCTTCGATCGGGTATGGCATAAAGCGCTACTTTCAAAGCTTTCTTCCTATGGGCTTCCTGAGAAATTATGCACCAGTCTCTTAACTGACAGAAGCATAAAGGTCGTAGTCGACGGCGAATGCTCTGATCTTATATCTGTTAATGCTGGTGTCCTGCAAGGCTGTGTGTTATCACCCACGCTGTTCCTCTTGCACATTAATGATATGCTGCAAATGAGTGGTATTCATTGTTATGCGGATGACAGCGCGGGTGATGCTTTATACACCGGTCGCGCCAACATTTCTCGGCCGAAACAAACTTGTACCTGAAGTTGAACTTCGTTTCAGAAAATATCAGACTGGGGTAAACTAAATTCAATTTAACCCCAAGAACACAAGTTTGCGCATTCGCCGCTAAAAAGCTGCCTTTTGTCGTATCGCTCCGTTTCGAGGGCACTCTAACTGCCACAGCCAACATCGGAATTCTTGGCGTCGACATATCGAGCGAAGTCCAGTTTCGTGGCCATCTGTAGGGTAAGGCTAAATTAGTCTCGAAGAAAATCGGTGTGCTCAATATGTGTGATCGAAACAGTATTTCACACCGGCTCACCGCCTCCAACTTTATAAGGCTCAGGCTAAGCCTCACATGGAATACATCTTTGGGGAGGGGCTCCCCAGCTTCTTCCTTTAGACCGCATTCAAAGGAGAGCGATTCGAATTGTCGATTGCGAAGAAGTCTCTGATCGGCTCGACTCCTTGACACTGCGTAGAGATGTAGTCTCGCTATGCATTTTCTGTCGCCAATATCATGGGGAGTGCCGCCTCTTTCCGCCATCAATCTACGCGACAACTATACCACCCCCACTACCTTGACAGTTGGCAGAGCAGTACTGTGCGTTTTAACAGAAATTTTCTGCCCCGCATCACAAAATTGTCAATACTATTTTTCATATATAGCGGTATTTCCAGACATATACGTCCTGCACACCTTCAAGAAAAGAGCGTACTCTCGTTTAAAAGGCCGGCAACGCATTTTGTGTTCTCTTCTGGCGTTCTTCAGCTCCTCTGGTGTTGCAAATGTCCATGGGCAGCAGCATTCACTTACCATCAGGTGATCTGTCAGCTCGTGTGCCACCTATCCTATAAAAAAGGTATTTTTTGTTTTCAGAATATAGATCTCCACGCACTAACCGGCTGGATACCAGAACGCTGTGCGATACGGAAAGGAGAAGCAGATTTCAACGCAGACGCCCTCTATGAGACTATCCGGTCTAGACTAGAACGTGGGGAAGTGTTAGCCACAGTGGCCACCGGGCCCTTGGACGACGACGAGGCGGAGAGAACTGGGCTGGTAGCCACACATGCGTACGCTGTGCTGGATGTACGACTCGTTAATGTGAGTATAGTGTTTGTATGTACGGTACGGTACGGTATAGTATACACTACACCGGGCCCTTGGACGACGTATACACGTATGTACGCAATAATCGCGTAAACACACACAAAAAATTCACAAATAATGCGTATTATATTAAATTTGTGTGATTAGTTAGAAGTTGGTTAGTTAGTTGCCTTGAGTACCGAGTAAATTAACCGACTCAGAATGGATTCCATACATTTTACCGGTAAAATAACTAAGTTATAAACTCGTTTTTTAACAAGTTGTGCTTTTGATGTCATCCATTTTTATTGATGAAGTTAACTTTAAACAACAATATTAGCTAAAATGCTATATAATAAGCCAAAATCAATTGATTCAAATTGTCAACGTCTAACCATAAAATCCCACTACAGGGTGTGAAACTCCTCAAACTCAAGAACCCCTGGTCCCATCTCCGCTGGCGAGGCAACTACAGTGAACTCGACACAAACCACTGGACGCCCACACTTCGAGCTCAACTAAACTACGATCCGGATAGCGCAGCACAATATGACAATGGAGTATTCTGGATAGATTATGCCAGCATATTGAACTTTTTCGACGTTTTCTACTTGAATTGGAACCCGGAGCTGTTTAAATACACGTATTGCATACATCAGTGAGTATTATTTTGGTATTTTCGGGACATATCTCTGTATGTCCACTGTCCATCTATATCTTTGACATTTGTGAATCATTTGATGCCCACACTACGGGCTCAACTAAACTGCGATCCGGATAGCGTGGCACAAATGATGATGGAGTAGTGATGTGACTCGGGTGGAGTAATTTTTTACTGGTGTAAAATGTGTGTGATAGTGATGTGGTCTGACTCGTCACTCGAGTGAAAAAATTGCAACTTTAGTGAAAGTGGACTCGAGCGACCGAGTGGCTCAAGTGGAACTCGAGTGATGTCTAAAAACAACTCAAGTCACTCGAGTCATAAAATCCTACTCTAGTTGCATAGCATTTTGAACTTTTGAACTTATTGCCAAAAAAACCTTAATTTATTAGGTACATATTTACTTCTAGATTTCACTTTTGGCATGACATTAAAATACTACGGTTAATGAAAAACAAATAAAGATAACAAAACTTATCCTTATTTGAGACAAATTGACCCATAGCTTTAAATCTTAAATTGATGTTCAATATGGATATTTACTTATGTACCTACTATGTAATGAGTATTTTGCCGCCTGCGGTAAAAATACGCTAATAATCGCCTATTAGACATGGCGTTTTTTAGTAACCGCCCCCATTCTAGTTCGCAATCAGTGTCGAAACCTGGATGTCAATGCACTTGGGACAGCTTGAGGAGGAGGTTGTTATCATCAAGGGTCGCTAGGCGGCAAAATACTTCACACGCACCCACTGACGTTCTGCAGAAAGCATTCTATGGTTAAAGAACTATTTAAATTATTGAACTAGAATAATAAGCAAACGTTAGTACAAGCCGCGTAATATTCTGATTTATACCCAACTAAATCATATTTTTTACAGAAAATGGGACGCAGGCAACGGCCCAGTGAAAGACGCGTACAATATAAGTGAGAACCCCCAGTTTTCGCTCCACGTGCAAGGCAAAGGAGCGGTGTGGTTGTTACTAACGAGGCATATTACGCAAATAGAAGATTTTCGAGACAATAAGGAGTATATAACGCTGTTAGTGTACAAGAACGGGCGGAGAGTTTACTATCCTTGTATGTATTTATATAACCCTTCGATTACTGTGTGGTGGTCTTTTAGACCGATATGGTATTTTTTATTCTTTTATATTGAATATCGGTAGGTGTAATTTCTCGACGTTGATTGTGATGACTACTTTCATTAGTTTATTTTAATTAAAATTGAGTTAACCGTTGTATTATTGCACTGAAACTGAACTTTTGGGTGAATATTTATATCATAAAATATTATTTAAAAATATTGTCTTCATTTCACCCTCCCTCCCCTCACCCTCAAGAGTTGATTAGCTTGATTGTAAAAAGTTTAGAACAATAAAATTTACTCTCTCAAATGTTGGATTAGAAAATATATCGAAAGCATTATTTGTTGAAACAATATTTCCTTTTAAAATATGCCATAATTAAAACAATAATGTATATTTTTTAATAAAAGCTCTTAAAAATTCGGCAGATGACCCACCCCCATACATCGACGGCATCAGAATCAACAGTCCCCACTACCTATGCAAGATAATCGTAGGAGATTCAAGCTGTGACAGATACACGCTCGTCGTGTCCCAGTACGAGAAGACTCGGACGATATTTTACACTCTAAGGGCGTATGCGACCTGCCCCTTCAATATGGCGAAGATTGAACCCTATCCGTATGCTAAGAGTGTGAGTATGATTACGTTTTGTCATGAGATCTGAATGCATATTAGAAGTCTATTTCACCTCTGCAAAGACTTATTTCCTACACCCCTCCCCCTTTTTTAAGCTGGTATGCTTTAGTGGTTTCTGTGGGGCTTAGAATGTCCAAGGAAAAAGTTTTGTTTAAAATATTTGGATGACGCAAACATTCACAGTGAATTACCAGAGTAACTAATCATAATAGTTAAATAATAGCATATTTGACTCTGAGCTCTTTGATGATCGTTACGTGGTATACAGAAGGGATCGTGAAACTAGTGGCTTTCATCGCAATAAAAACGGAGGAGGAGTACTATTGGCAATTAATAAAAATGTTAAGTCTAGACGTTTGAGTAATTTTGAATCTAATTGCGAAGATATTTGGCTATGTGTAGATTTAAATATTGAGGAGGGCAAATCAGAACAGTTATTAATCTGTGGGATATATCTTCCCTCACCCGTTCAAAAACACATTTTAGAACATTTCTTAGATAATGTTAACCGTGTTTTAGATAATAATAAGTTTAAGAATGTGCTCATAATTGGTGACTTTAACATAGGGAATATTACATGGAATAATTTAGAACCTGATCCTAGTACAAGTCTGTTTAGTCAAATGTTGTCAGATTTCGTATCATTGCATTCGCTAAAACAATACAATAACGTATTAAATAATAAAAATAAGATCTTAGACTTAGTGCTTACCAATTTTAACATTTCAAATCTATACTTATGCACGAGTCCCTTAAGTGTGGTTGATGCCTACCACCCACCTTTACAAGTTTCTTTCAATTTCACTACTACTAGGGAATTACCTTTGAATAATAATATTACAAGATACTGTTTTTATAAGGCTGATTACGACAACATAAAAAAAGAACTTAGTGACATAGCTTGGAATACAATACTCGGAGATTGTGATACTGTTGAGGACATGCTAGACACATTTTACAGCTATCTCCATAAAATAATAATTAAATTTGTGCCAAAATCAAAACCAATTGTGACAAAATATCCTGTTTGGTTCACGAGAAATCTGGTTAATCTTTTGCGCGAAAAATATAAATATAGGATTAAATTGATTAAATTTAACAGGAATCCTCTTGATCTTTTATCTTTTGAATTGTTACGAAAGAGATGCGAAATGCTTCAAAAAACTTGTTATAGAGTTTATATATCAAGATTAGAATCACTGTTTAAAAGCAACCCTAAACTACTGTGGTCTTTTTTCAAAAAGAAAAAAGCAAATAAATTTGCATACCCTAGTAAAATGTCTCTCGATGGAAAAACTGCAACACAGGGAGATGACATATGCAATTTGTTCGCTAGTCAATTCTCGTCTGTATATAATGTAGACACCAACCAATCTAACAATAGTATTAATTTGGATTTATATTATTCATCAAATTTTCTTAACGCAACATCTTTTACAGAGGATCAAATATTAACTGTATTAAAAAGAATGGACCCCCATAAGGGTGCTGGTTCCGACGGTATCCCATCCATCTTTGCCGTAAATTGTGCGTCTGAACTTGCATATCCTCTTTCGATTATATTCAATAAATCTTTGTCTTCTGGTTGTTTTCCTACTAGGTGGAAGAATGCGTTAGTTGTTCCAATATTTAAAAGTGGTAAACAGGACTCAGTTAAAAATTACAGACCTATCTCTATTCTTTCTGTGTTTGCAAAGATCTTTGAAAAACTTATATGTAATATAATTAATTGGCATTTCAAACAAACTATTTCAGAGCATCAGCATGGATTCGTAAAAAATAGATCAACTTGCACAAATCTCGTAACATTTGTAGAAGACGTTTCCACTTTAGTTGACTCTAAACAAACTGTAGATGTTATATATACTGATTTCAGTAAGGCCTTTGATAAAGTCAATCATACCATATTGCTCCATAAACTCGCCACCTATGGGATCACAGGTCAACTTCTAAATTGGTTCAGTTCCTATCTCAATGAAAGACAGTCGGTTGTTGTGGTAAATGGCTTCAAGTCTTTTCCCTTTAAAGCGCTTTCGGGCGTACCTCAAGGCTCTGTTCTGGGTCCTATTCTTTTTAATATATTTATTAATGATATTGGCCATAACTTTAATCATTCTAAATTCTATTTATACGCAGATGACCTAAAAATATCGAAATGTATTCGCGATAATACTGATACAAAACTCTTGCAGAGTGATCTAAATGGTTTAATCTCTTGGTGTAATAAAAATAGGATGTATCTTAATATTGATAAATGTTATTTTATACGCTTTACAAGATCTCATTCCACTTTTGATAAATTGTATATGCTTAATAATGTACCATTGAAAGAGGTTACCCACATTAGAGATCTTGGAGTTATAATTGATTCAAAACTTCGTTTTAACCTTCATATTGATAATATTTGTAAAAATAGCCTTAAATCTCTTGGTTTCATCTTGCGTAACTGCAAGGAACTCAAAAAGCCGGAAACAAAAATAATTTTATTTAATGCTCTTGTTCGTAGTAGTCTAGAATATTGCAGTGTTGTTTGGAACCCTCACTATGATATATACATCAAAAGATTAGAAAGTGTTCAAAAACGTTTTTTGTGGCATCTTTCATATCAATGTGGCATTGCTAAAAAAATACACAAATATAATGATAGGCTAAAACACTTTAAAATGTATTCCCTTTTCGACCGCAGACAGCTACTTGATAATCTATTTTTATTCAAAACTGTTAATGGTATCATAGATTCTACCTATTTACTATCACTTTTGACAATTTCCGCACCAATAAAATTACCTAGGCTTAATAAATCATCCTTATTTTACGAAAAAGTTTCAAAATCTAATCTAGGATATAATTCCCCCATCAATAGAATGGTCAGAATGCATAATGCACTTTCAAAGACCTGTAACATTGACATTTTTGGCGAAAATGAGAAAAAATTTAAAAACTCCATTTATTTACACTTTTCATCCAAATAGGAATAGTAATTATTTTTAATTATTTTCTCAGAATGTTATTTCCATTATCATGTCATCTATTGTTTTAGTTTAATTTAATTTAAGCTTATTTAGCAAGTTGCACAATTTATGTTTATATTACATTACAATTTACTTATATTTTAATTTAAGTTACTTTTAATTTAAGTTTAAGTGACTTTAAGGTGCAGTTAAAAAATGCGGTGTCACCCGTAATTTTGGCACCATTTAAATGCTTTTTTTACGTTCTTTTCTTAAATTTATATTTTGTTACTATCTCAGGTGGGTAACCTAATTAAATAAATAAATATATAAATCAAATATTCTTTATTCAAAATGAATAAAAGCTCTTTTCAGTCGTTAATTAGTATGAATAAAACATGATTTTTATCTTCCATAGCTTCGGAATTTAATGTATTTATTAATCGATATTTCTATCAGTGATTATCATAAATTGCCTAGCTATCATAGTTTGATATTGTCTTTTATCTTTTGCGGTTTTTGTGGTATTATGGAAATGACGTATAACGTTTGATATTATTGTTAACAATAAAATCATGCATGTCTGACGTCACTGAATCCTATACTATAACATGATTATTCTATCCGAAGACATACAAGATGCTACTTTCATTGGAACTTTAGAAATAGAAGTGGCATTACCCATACAAGAATATTGCCTTGCCAAAGTCGCAACTGGACACGTGGAAAGGCCAATTAATGACGTCAAAATTACCCTACTGTGTCCCAATTTTCGGGGTACCTAATTCATCTCATGATATAACAAAGATTCTAATATGACGTACGTTAAAAATGTCAACTTATAGAAGAGCAAAGAAACCATATAATTTTGTTTGACACCAGTATGAAACTGCGTTACATTACGCGTTGAAACTTTGACTATCATTAAAATTGGAGAGCCATGCATTTGCACATACACAGAAAACCGGCGTAAAATGACACTTGCGTCGTGTTTCGCCGCGTGAGTCAGGTTACCGGAGGCCCAATTCCCAACCTTTCCATATCCATTCCCACTCCACTCCCCGTAAAAGGCATGCAACGCATTTTGTGGCACCTTTAGTGCTGCAAGTGTCCATAGGCGGCAGCATTCACTTTCCATCAGGTGATCTGTCAGCTCGTTTGACCGCTATCCTATAAAAAAAAAATAATATTACTTCTCTCTTTCAGTCACGCGATCGCTTCCGCGACTTCATATTCTCAATCGAGTTATGGTACGAAGCGATCAGGAACATTGAGGGTCACTTAGGATCCGCTGTGGGGTCCTATTTCCATCTCTTGAGGTGGCTGTTTGGTCTAAACCTGCTGTTGTCAATCTTTCTGATTTCCTTCGTGATAGTGCCCCAAGCTTTGCACGATAATGGAAGGAATGTAACTGATATGACCTTCTTGGACTTCATCAGTGGTATGGTAAGTTGGGTATCCTGGTTGAATTAACTGTTTTTTGTGTTTGATTCCTGTTGGCAAATAATTTCGAAAATGTAATAAATACAAACGTATTGTTATCGTCGTAATGGGTACTGATCAAATAGCTGAACTTTTGAACTGAACTGAACTGAATTGAACTTTTCGAATTTAAATTTTGTTTTTTTTGTAGCTTTGTGTTCATCTGAAAATTTTGTTGACAGATGTGTATAAAAAAGGACGTGTCCTTAATTTAAAATATTTGCCAAGAAAATGTCATGAGTGTTTCATGACATGAAATGAAAATACATGAAAATGTCATGAAACACATTTCGATTCTTTCTAAGCAAAACGTAACTAAGTTGTATTAAAATACGGGATGATTACTCACGTAAAAAGAGGTCGGTTTGTCCGACTATAGTTTCCTCTTTTCCTCGGACAAACCGACCTCTTTTTACGTGAGTAATCATCCCGTATTTTAATACAACATGGATATATACCGCGTTAGTTTTTATAGTGAAAACGTAACTAAATCAATAACAATATTATCTTTAGTTTAGCGGTTTATCATCGGCTAATAAAAACTGAATACTATTTCCTCATTATATGTTATGGTTATTTTCAGGGTGGTTTAGAAGACACCCTGCTCTTCTATGGTCACTATCACGACGGCCATGTGAATACCAGTTCGTTGCGGTACTACATGCCCTTTGCCTACTTCTTCACCATGGTTTCCCTGTACTTGATGTTCTTCGCTATGTTGTGTTATAGGTGAGTGCGGTTTTATATGGAAAGTATTATGAAATATGTGTTTTTTGAATGTTATTGGCGATGAGAAGATTCCCTAGCGGCGACTCGCAGAACTAGCTTAAGACAGATACTGTCAAGTGTCAGTATTTCTTAAACATGGAATAAATTTGGAATTAAAGCCACTAAATTAAGATCGAACTAACTAAATATGGAATCGGATTACTTTTCAGGTACTGCAAAATAATCAATAACGTCTGTAAGTTATCAAAATAATATCAATACTCTTTTAGATTTCAATCTTATCAACCTCACGAAGAGATCTTATAGTATTTTTGACTACCTTGTGAATGTCCAACTACGAAATCATAGCTCAGATAGTTTTAAAAACAATCGAATGAGAAGCCCAGGTTGTTTCCCACACATTTGTTTGAAGAGTATCTGTTAATTCTGTCCTATACTAGTTCCACAAATCGCCGCTAGTGAAATTTAATCGCCACTAATATTTTGTAATGATGGAATAAGATGAAAGATTAAATAAAATTAAGTTCAAAAATTAACACCCGACTACTGAAAAGTATGAAACAAGAAAATCCCGTAAAATAAAAAAAATCCCGTAAAAATTTTATTATGATAAGACCAAGGCGTCTTATCATAATAAAAGTCCTGTATCAAGGTCTTTCAGCCCCCCTTCGCC
>DVTA01000128.1:0-11923 GCA_018233265.1 Junonia stemosa | reverse complement strand
GTTAATCATAAATTCCATTCACTGTTTTTTATATGTACATACAAAATCGTGTATTTGAAATTATTCTTTTAAGGAGGACTTATAGTTTTTCATTGTATCTACTTATGTTAATTTTGGAGCACTTTGACCAAATAGTTAGATTTACGTTTTCTTGTTAAATTGTTTTTGATCGGCGCCCGTTATTATACTTCTATACGATACTTGTTCTCAAGATAGTTTGAGTAATTGAAAACTAAAACACATGAGGACAAAAATAAAGACAGTTTAAGTTGAAAAAAAATGCTAGAAATTAACATGTTATGTCATTGGCACGTGACATGAGAGTACTGCAACTCCAAAGCCTCGCTTATTTGAGGCGTGCAAAATCAATCGACGAAAATATTTCTTTCCATTATAGAATTTCTGAAATACTAAAACCTCATACAATTACAGGAAAA
The DNA here is from genome assembly GCA_018233265.1 of Junonia stemosa. Taxonomy (NCBI): domain Eukaryota; kingdom Metazoa; phylum Arthropoda; class Insecta; order Lepidoptera; family Nymphalidae; genus Junonia; species Junonia stemosa. Next base: position 11,486 of record DVTA01000128.1, on the reverse strand, counting down.
CACAAACTCAATCCGTGTCCTCAACGCGGCACTGGTCAACGGCTATTCCATCGTCACGTACCAGCGGCCACTGAAGGCAGCTGACTTCCTGGACAAGCCCATCTACACCAACACGAGCCAGGCTATCATTTGGGCCATCGGTCCGCTGAACTCTAAGCTGGAGGTCTCCTACCATCACCACTTTACTAAGGTAACGACTTCATCATGGTAGTATTTGATTATAAGGCATAACTGTATCTACACTAATATTAAAAAGAGGGAAGTTTTGATTGTTTGTTTGTTTGAAATTAATAGGCTCCGAAACTGCTTGACTAATTTGAAAAATTGATTCGATTAGAAGACGTATTCTAACCAATAAAAAGGACTCTACCAAATGGGATTACAATTGGTAAAAATATGGGCAAACGTATATGCATAGAAAATAAAATTCAGCCTAATTATCATCAAATATAAAATCACCATTTTTTTTAAGTCAGTTGAAAATATCTGGTTTAGTTATTCATAATGATATTCACAGACAATAAACAATTTAATAGTTCTGTGACACGAGATTGAAATCTAAAGATATGGCCGTTTAAGGCTTATATCCCTACTATATCCGTACCTACATACCTATATTATATTAGACTGACCTAGAATATTAATCGTATTTAATAAATCCCTAATTTTGTTTGGAAGCAATACAAAATATCCGTATTTAATAAAGTTTTAAATATTTTTTTGTCCAGGGTGATAAGTTCTTCGAATTTGGCCGACCACCGCTATGGAACTGCCCGATGCCGGAAGGTGATGAGGAACACAAAGCACCAGAGCCGATCCATAAGGAAACACCGCCAAGAGCATCATACGCGGAAGAAGACGTACGTATATATTATTAGTGTATTAGTATCTACTAAGCCTAGGAATCAGTCTATAAAAGCATCAGGTCAAAAATTCTAACATGGCGTGTGATGCGATCAATAGCTCACTGGCATGATATGGTGAAGGTGCGGGTTTAAATTCCGCTGTTTCGCAGTTTTTCATTGGTTATTAAATGTGTAATAGAAAATTTTTGGGATTACGTCGAAGAAAGGAGACATTATAAATAGAATATGAATAAGTTTTCACTAAATTTATCCCTGGGGAGAAGACTTCTCGGCTTAAACCGGCGCCGAGATGAAAGAAAAACAGAACGCGTAATATAAAGCAATCGATTCGCTTATAAGAAAACGTATGCAAATAATACGAAGTAATATTTCTAGGCCTTCAAATATATAGCTTCAGACTTCTAGCACAGCATCGTTAACCTTAAATTAACCTTTCAAAAGGTCGTACGAATGATCTATTTACGTTCCTAAAGAGCCTAGCGGGTTGTAAAAATATTTACCGTTGAATATTTTCCCTCGCACATCGGTATAAAATAATCCTCATCTTTATGTTACAGATGTTTTATGTATTCTTTTGTAAATAGCGTCTTTTGCTAAACGAGACTGAGCATTTATCATCAGGCGTATGTAAATTTGAAGGTCATGTTCGAGTAATCTTGGAGCGTTCACGAATTTAAGCTTTCTTTTCTACTCAATTATTTAATAATACCATATTAGTATATGATATGAGTACTTGATAGAGTTCTTTCGTTTACTGTCGCCATTTCATAAATTGATTGTGTTATAATTTTGATCATTGTCGTCCTTGACATAAAAGCAATTTAATATTATTTTAAAGCCATTAATTTTACAGTCAATTTAAAAGCCAGAAAAAATTAATGATTGGCTTCTTCCAGACTGCCGTCATCAAGCCCAATCCAGTGCCAACACCACGGCCGTCTCCGAAGGTCACACCCTGGGAGATCCCCGGCATCCAGTGCTATGAGCCACCAGATGGCGTTTTCTATGCGCAGATGGGACCCACTGGAGGGAAGCAGGGATATTCGGCTATTACTGGTTAGTTATGATGGCTATAAACACATTTGAAGTTAGCTAGTAGCTTAAAATTTCATTGGTTGGAAATATTTATGGTGCAAAGAGAAACAATCATTTTAAGATAGGTTCTTTTCATGTATAAATGTTTTGCACTTGTTAGTAAGTTTGCGTTAGTGCAAATCCATTCAAAATCAGATACAGTGTTAACGTACCTACAATGTGTCAAAAATTAAGAAGCACGTTGATAATCGAAAAAATGGTTTACATAGAATAGAAGATTGACTTTATGCAAAGAGGTTGGCTTGAATCATTTTATAAAGACATTAATTTTAAATAAATTACATTTGTGTAAATGTGATTTTTTTTAGTCACAAATCTAATCTATAAAAAGACAAAACATATGTTTTACATTTTTTTAATAATCCAATAATTGTTTTTTTATGTTAAAAAAATGGATTACAAAAAGTTAATAGACAGGTTACCATTAAATTTTTTTTATATAAAATTCTTTGAAATATTTTTTAAAGAGCGTGTGTAAGAGTTCAGTATGAGCACTTAAGACCTGGGAACATCCAGATGTAGGCTTACAACCAAACGCTTTAGCGCCCATTCCCACTTGTCGTGTGTCGGATCTGGATATTAATCGGATGTCGGCGTCCATACAAATCTACGATTTTTAATCGGACGACAAGTGCGATTAGCTCCATATAAAATGTTCTGCCACTGGAACATCCGATAAAAATCCGGGACCGACACACGACAAGTGGGAATGGGCTCTCAGTCGTTTACGTTCAATACGAGAGTTTTCAAACTTTCACCATGTTTAATGCACGCCCATTCAGGCGTACTTTATAAAGATATTCCGTTTAAATTCCGTGTTCGTTTAAGTTGGTAATATATTATAACTCCTGCGAACTTAACTTTAATAGCCCGTGAAGTTCAACTATGATTACTTCATTTATTAGTGGGAATTTCTACATAGAACGGTGAAGATGAATGCATTTTAATAAAATAGATGTTTTGACCGAACATCATTAATTAGTAGAGACTACATTTTATGTATTAATGCGAAGAAATTCTCCTTTATCATTACGATATTTATGTAATCATTACGTTTTGGAGGTTTAAAATTTCGCAGGAATATTCGTTCTGCAATAGGTACATACTAAAAACCATATTCTTTCACAAAAAATTAAAAGTGGATAAGAGCAAATTGCTGTTAGTAATTAGACTTTAGATAAATTATACTATGATTTACACCAAGATGGTCGAGAGGATTTAGTGGTGAGAACACGTCGATCTAAACGTGTGGTTGTGAATTCAAATCCGGCTGAACTTTGAAATACTATATTCGTTTTTAAATTCATCTCATGTCGTGAGGAAACCTGCATTGAAGAAATTCTGAGACACACACTAGAGTAGCATGATCGATTAAGATCCTTAACCTTCTCCTTAGTAGGAGAATAGGTCTTTGTTCAGCAGTAGGATATTTACAGCCTGTTACTTACTTATTATGTTCAACACAGGTCACGTTGGTTGGGGTATCTCATGGTACATCAACGGTCTCTTGATTCCTGAGATCACTGTGGTCCGCGGCAAGAAGTACACCTTCGTGGTAGAAGGTGGCACCGACCCTGAAGTACCAGCTCGCTACCATCCCTTCTACATCACTAACGACCCCGTTGGAGGATACTATCACAAGACTGATGCTGAGAAAAAGGTAAAATTATATATGGCTAAGCTATTTTGTTATATATCTTATGACAGAAGTATGAATGAAAATGTGATATAGAAGACCAGTTGCTGGTACTCTGAATTTAAATAGAGCCTATGTCTTATAAGCCATCATCATGTCAACTTTCCGTCAAATCGGTTCAGCCGTTTTGCTGTGAATGAGCATCAAATACCCAATTAGAAACTTTTGCCTTTACAGTATTAGTAAGAAGTAAGATGAGAAAGATAGTTCTAAAAATAATCATATTTAATTTTACAGGGTATAGAAATATATGCAGGAGTACGTCGTCTGCGTAACGGTGAATTGTCACCGACTGGTGTTGGTCGTCTTTGCAACTGGACTCCAGATATTGAGGGTCCAGACGTTGACGAGTACCCTAGCTTCGGAGCTTACCAACGCTCTTTAACCCTTGTTTGTGAGGAAGGCAACCCTGGTGTGGTTACTTGGATACCGGACAAGAATACTCCGGATACTGTCTACTATCAGGTACAGAGGAATGAATATATTGTGCCACTTTTATCAGTCCCTTTGACTGAACTTGGGAGGTCTTTTTCTATTATCTTCATCTATTATCATTATGTTTATTATCTTTATATTTATTTAAACAAGTAAACTTTTACATTTAGGATTTTTCTTGTAATGCTATAAGTATTGTAGGTGTCATTTGCATGATAAGTTAATAGGTTGTCTGAACTCATCTGAATTTACTATTACAGCTAAAAACTAAATATTATGATTAGAATCTAACAAATATTTTCTTATTCAAACTTTTGGGGCCGTGTAAAGTATTGAATGCTTTAAATTTTTATTTGAAAATGTTAGTGTGTTTTTATATTTATCTATAAATACCTGTATTGTATATAATCTGTGCTATCTGTTTTCTGTTTCAGCCTTTCAAGTCTTCTATCGCATGAGGTTTCTTTTTGTATCCTATTTATTTTGTCGGTGTTAGAATGTTAAACACTATTTTTATTTGAAACATGGTATAATGAAATTATTTTTTCAGTGTTTCACTCATCGCCATCTTGGTTGGAAGATTCATGTGGTAGATGAGTGTGACGCCACGGAGGCGGAGGAGAGTCGTGTAGTAGAGACTATAGCCCTCCCTGGCGACCTTTTAGGCGAAGAGTCTATTCAGGTACAAAGCCGCGTGAAACCGGAATCAAAATATTTAGATCAGCGAAAAAAACTTGAAAAAATAATCAATACGAAACAAAATTATAACGATTTCAGTAGCAATAAACGGGACAGCGGCCTCTCGGGAGAAATTTACCCAGAACCCAGCAGAAACTATTTGCACCCGAGTGGACACGAGTATGAATTGCCGGTATCCAACGTACAAATCAAGGAAGTTATTGAAGCAGTTGAAAGTTTGGAAGACCAAATGAAGGACGAAATTAAAAGAAACGCAACCAAGTTATCACAGTATCAAGTTCACGAGGATGTCAAGGAGTTGTTTGTACCAGAACAACCTATACGAGATGGAGATGAATACGTAGTTGATACAGCAAAATTACCGGGAAGCTTCCTATTACCACCGAATCAAAAGCCTCAAACTTTACACAATGTATTGCGCCCAAATGCACAGAATAAACCGATGGGCAACATGAGGCCACCTTTTCGAAGACCTACACCTCCTGAAATAAAACTACGTAGACCTTTTCCTATGTACCCGAAAGGAAATAGTCCGTATCCTTTATCTATGCCCAATCCACACGGGCCGTATGGAATGTCTAAAAAACCGAACAAGAATCACAACAATCGACCACCTAATATGAATTCACCTAATATGAATAGACCACAGCAGTCTAACGGTCCACCTCCATCTAATGTGAATAGACCACAGCAGTCAAACGGTCCACCTGCATCTAATGTGAATAGACCACAGCAGTCTAACGGTCCACCTCCATCTAATATGAATAGACTTCAACAGTCCAACGTACCACCAATGAAGGCAATGCCACCAATGCATCCACCGAAACCCATTTTTAACCAAGGACCTCCAAAGCATGCACCAAAAACTCCAAACAATCAGGTACAATCAGTAATAATGGGTAAACCTGGACATAATATTGTTGTACCATCCCAAAGCCAAACATTAAGTTTAGGTCATACAGATATAATTGCTAATCAAGTTGTAAAAAGCCAAATAACTTTACCTGGAACAAATGATGCAGTAGCCCAACACAGTGTGCCACAAGTATTCTTAAACAAACCAGGGCAAATTATACTTGGAAAACCTATGGATCACCCGAAACCCTTAGATCAACATATGACACAGAGCAAAAAACAAACTACTCATACAGTAAGAGTGTCTTCTACTCCTTTGCCAGATGTTTATCGTCATTCTTCCACAACTCGTACAAGAATTAATGAAAACCATCCGCATCCACATTCTCACTCCCATTCACATGCCCATACTCAAACTGAAATGAAGTCATCTGATTTCATCGGAGAATCGACGGAAACTTCATCGTTTTCTCCTGCACAAAATACCGGTTTTAAACCAGATTCTATTGTAATTGAAAGTGGTTTTAAGCCTATAATTCGGGAACCGTTAATGGCAGGTGAAGATAAAATAGCAGAATATGATGGTAATCAAGCAAACAGGAGAGAAGACACCGATGTTGAAGAAGATTACGAGGAGGCACCTCAATATATCAATTCCAATCACGCTTATCCCAGTGACAAAATAACAGAATCATTTGAACCGATGTTCATACCTTCTCCTCCAGATCATCTTTTATCTAATAATGATAGAACTAAAGAAGTATTTCCAAGTAATCATGCTAAGGAAGATAGACCACATCCTGTTTACATAAAAACAGAAAGTGAATTAAACGCTCTCTTTGGTAAGAAAAACATGGACCGAGACCCTCCTTCCGATATGATTATGGAATCAGATAAAGTAAGTCCTCAATACTTGCCTCCTGCACCTAAAATACCAAAAGATCATTCCCAAAAATTATCTGCCGACCAGACGTTTACGACTTATGATGGGAAAACAATTTCTGCTGCAACATTAACAAGTGTTCCAGAGGTAAACAAAGGTAATACTAAGCTTTTTTCTTCTAAGCTTCCAGCGAACACAGAGTTACTTCTAAAGACTCCACAGTTCGGACCCTTCATGGGAGAAATCCCTCCAGTAGTAGCTGACCATATAAAAACAGATACAGCTAGTGCTCCTATTCCTGTATTTACCAACACAAGATCGACACAATTAAAACTTGTGAACTCCTTACACAAACCAAGTCCATCTGAAGTATTTGACTTAAAAGCTGAAGGTAGTGAGAATCACGAGGAAAAAGTAGAAAAAGAATCTAGTAAAGAAGAAGAGGCTGGAGACGACGAAGAAGAAACAGAAGAGGAGGAGGAATATGAAGAAGACGGTGTAGAAGATGAAGACAGTAAGCGTCGGAAAAGAGATACAAAAGCAGCTCTTTTTGAGATGGGAAAAATCGAAGAAGGAACGACCGATACAATCCGAAAAGAAAACGACGCAATAAATCACGTGGATTTCGAAATAGTATCGAATTCAGCCTCAAAAATAAGTGATACTCAGTTATTAGCATACATTATAATATTGACTCTCTTGAAGAAATTGTATTAGTAATTCGTAAAACTTCTATTTATTAAATTATTTATTGGAGTAAATTATTGTGCCTTGCCATTGAATGCATTTGGTCGGTTATAGTTGTATGTGTAGGGTTCAAGCTGTGGGTGCTGTTCACTTTACATCAGCTCCTTGATGTTATCTTCACCTGTTACCATTCTCACATCATGCAATTCAATACTCTGTTAGTTTTAAGATTTTGTAAATATTTTTATTTTAATAATAAAAGTAGAATTACGTTTTAATTGTTATTTTATTTCTGATACTCACATTTTCCTTAAATACTATGACATAGAAACATTTATATGATTTAACTTAACATTATGCATTATACTTATGACAAATTAATAAAATTGATACAACGTGATTTATAAATAATTTAATAATCAAGTTAAATACTGAAGTCCATATTAAAAAGTTTGAATGATTACATTCCTATATTTAAATTGTAGCGAATTACATATTTTTGTGCCCGTTAATACTTAATAACATATGGACTCATGAAAATATTACTTAATACTAAGCAGAGTATGAACACTTGAAATCTTCTTGGTGAGGCGAGTGAAGTTTGCCACAACCTTTTCGTGTTGGAATTGAGAATCCACAAGGCGTAGGACGGATTCTCTTCGGCGACCGCTGTGTTGGAATTACATTATATTTAGTTTCATTTAATTTTAGGAAATAAAAAATATTTTCATCAAATCAGTTCACGCAAAATCTGCTTACAAAAATACATACCTACTTATAGTGGAGAACACTAAGTATTCTCCACTAATTAATGAACAATAAAATACGAAATTATGACTGAATTAAGTTTAGTTAACCTTCTCCTTAGGGTAAGGTCACCTGATTCCGTGGTAATCGAAAAAACAGCTTTATCAATACAAATTAATTAGTATTATTTATCATTCATTAATCATCATTTTTCGAAATACCACGGAATTAGGTGACTTCACCTTAATAGGAGAAGAGTCATTTGCTTAGCAGTGGGACATCAACAGGCTGTTACATTTTTTTTATTTAGTCAAGTATCTACTGTTAACAAGAGTTTGTATAACGGTTTAGAACAAAAAGTATGTATATGATATCGTCGTTGAAGTTCTAACACCGCGTAAGTCAGAAATATCAACTTTTCAGGAGAGCGCAAAAACGTCATCCATTAGCTTGAAGCCAGTATGAAACTAGTATGATAGAACACTCGATAAATTAGTTTTTATTGAATGTTTTTTGTTTTTGATTTATTAACTGATAGGCTTTTTCTTATTTAGCATATGGTATTACAATCTCAAAACAGCCATAAAATGACTTACTAGCGGTTTTAGAACTTCAACGACGATATACATAATATATTATGTATAGAGAACTCACTGTCGGTTTTTCAAAAGCCGGGCTGCCCCAGCCACAGTGAGTCCAGCTCGGTCGGTCGCATCCACGTCACTCCCACGACGCACCAGCTCCTCTATTATATCTGTGTTAGCGCCTTGGCAAACTATAATTGTTAAATATTATTGTATATACTGTATTATTAATGATAAATACTGTATTAATGTTTGCCATGAACAAGTATCGAACCCGCGAAAGTTACAGCATCTGTAAGTTATATAGACCACTGCTCCAAGGGTGTTGTCACATTTATATATAAAAAGATAAACCTTTATTTAAAACTCTAGATCATACCACAAACTTACGGTAATAAGGTAATAGCACCTAATTCGAATTCGAGGTAATTCGAAAAATGGCACCATGGTTAATAAATGAATTCAACCTTTCTGGAATAAAATAAACTTATGAACTTATTGATTAAGTCGTTTTTCGGTTACCTCGGAATTAAGTACCTTTACCCTAACATGCTTTGGTTGGTAATAATATTTTGGAAATGATATAAAATAATTGAGTTTCAAATTACCAGCTCTGAACAGTGGGGTCCACGCGTTGCTGTCCCTAACTCCAACATCCCCGCCTTTTCCAAAAACATACTTCACCACATCAAGTCTGCATGAGTCAACAGCATAGTGCTCCACCCTCAAGCCGTTGAAGTCGCGAGCCTGTTCCGAATAAAATGCAAAACATTTAATATTCCACCTTAAATGCTCGATTCTGTGATTAAATTTTTGTAATTAATTTTTAATGGTATGTCGTTTAATTTGAAATTTGATATTAAATTTCATTTTTAACGTGAGTAGGTTTTTCATAAATTCATTTTGCAGGAATTCGGTCAGATTGTGAAAATGTATATATAAAAATTAAGTATCAACATCTTCTGACCAGCACCAAACAGCCCGTATTAGGATAATGGAAGCCGAAACACATTTCCCAACACCCTATGATGTTCGGCATGATAATTTTTTTTCCAAAAGTTTCTATATCTACATATAAACCTGAAAGTCTGCCCCCTTCTCCAGCAGCAGGTCAGCCACAGCCACGTGTCCTGTGAGGACGGCCAGGTGGAGCGGCGTCTGACTCGTTGAAGATGGCTGTTCGATCTCCGCATTATATGATAACAGGAATCTTACCATGTTTACGTCACCTAGTTAAGAGAAATATTGTTATTTTGAAAAATGAGCTAAAATAATGACTGTACAACCTGTCGTATAGATTGAGAGCAATATTTTATAGACGAAATCTTTAAGTGACATAGTTAGTCAAAATAAATATATTTACCACTAGTTGCCATAAAATTTTACAAGTTAGGCCCCTTTCTCATGAAGCTACACAAATGCTGCGCGATTGAGATGCAAACACGCTTTCGCAGGGGTTAGGCCTTACTTTCACGAAGCTAATCAGATGCTATGCGACAGAGACGCGAACTATGATATCCTACTGACATGTATATATGTCAAATGAATCGCCGACTCGTCGCGTCGTATGCGGAACTAGCTGGATTTGTATGGCGGCTACTAGTAAACGAAATACAATGTACTAGTACGAAATACAAATTTCTTGAGAGTCGCTTCGTGTGCTAAGTGTTAAAGTGTACAACGATGTACAGTGACTCCAGTGATGCAGATAATGTGCCTCTGTATTTATATTCAAAAACTAAACGAAAATATAATTAATTATAATTCCAATACCAGTCACCACTTATCGGTAATATCTTGTTACATTCACGAATAAATAATAATTAATCTCTTATTGGACGACATTAATATTAAAAATTGATCGATCGAATCGCATGAACCGCTTAATGAGTGACGAACCTTATACTTCAACTACAGTAAACTTAAAGAAGCACATCAACCCGTTACACTTACACATATGTAAGGTTCCACACACACGTACGGTTTCGGTTCGGTTCAGTTCGGAACGCTCCAATTACATACAAAATGTTTGACAAGGCGCACACGTCCTTAACGTTTCCGTGCCGAAAACAACCGAAAATGTGATTTCTCGGTTGAACAAACTAACACTGAACCGGACCCGAACAGAACATGTGCGTGGAGCCTAAAGAATTCCATTACATGGCTTCCAACTCTAAATATAAGTCAACTCTCGTTCAGTACGTTGTGGACTGCAACTAACATTACGCTTTACCTAAATTACAGTGGCCTATTGTCAACTGCTCATGACCAACTAAAAAGTATCGTTTTTCCCGATGCAGGGCTGTTAATTGTTGAGGAGTTCTCCTGGTACTCCATCATCAGCTGTATATGATGAAGTCTTCATTGTGTTGACTAACATCAAAAATGGCTTAGCGACTATCTTAAAGAAATAGAACTAAACCCGTAAAATATGTAGTTGCTTTTTATTAAGTTCTGATGATCATATGTGGTCTTCATCATCAGTTCCACTTTATCAAATCTTAATTTTTGTAAGCAAATGACATAAGATACTTTGAAAAAAAAAAACCGAAACCACGGTGGGCCTATAAAATTTGAGGGGTTCCCTCGATTTTTCCAGGATCCCATCATCAGACTCTGATATCCTCATCATAGTACCATTCCGGGAGTATCTTCTTTCTAACTAAAAAAAAATCATCAAAATCGGTTAAAAAATGGCGAAGTAATCCGCGAACAAACATAAAAAAATATACCGGTCGAATTGAGAACACTCCTTTTTTTAAATGGCTTAAAAAGGTACCTATTTTATATGCTACAAAATAAAATTAGTTCATTGAAATGATCTAACATTTCAGTTTTTTTGGGCCTTACCTAGTGTTTGTTAGAGGATGCAATTTTATTTTTTAGATGTGTAGGAAGGGTCAGTGGAAGGTTAAAACCAAGTTTGTGGGGTCGCCACC
>DVTA01000127.1:0-11937 GCA_018233265.1 Junonia stemosa | reverse complement strand
GAAGTAGGCACCTCATCGCAGAGGCCTTTCCCCCCTCCCCTTCCTCCCCCAACCTCCTCTTCTACCTCCTCCCGACCCCCCCCCCCGCAGCACCGGCGCGCGCCCTCGGCCCGCTTGCATTCATTTGCATGCACTAACTTCTATGGTTATTACCGTTTCCAACTTCATTACATCACAATAACTGAACATTACTACACTATGGTTGCCATTCCGTCTATTTTCTGAGGATATCTTTTCAATCAACGTCCTGGAGATTCAAAATGTAAAGTCAACCATGAAAAACTATCTTCTTTCCTTCAAGTTGTTCTATGCCGTTTACGCAAACTGTTTTTCAACCTTAAATCCTAGTTCTTAATTTTATTTTTATTTATAATTTTTTTTGGTGATGGCAACCTGAAACATCTCTAACTCAGTAAAAATTCTTACACCTTCAGCACTTCATTTGTCGTATTAAAATACATTGAATTGGGTCTTTAAATTCTGTCTAACTTCAATTAATAAGTAAGTAGTAAGCAAAGCGTACTCGCGTCGATGATAGACGACGTACGGGCGCGTATGGCCGCGGCGCGAACCCGGATGTGAAATAAGTACACTGCGGTACAACGCGCGCAACAGGACTCATTCACAGCCTCGAACACTCAATTTATTTACACCTACGACTAAAATTTACAAGCCAATAAAATGTAGACTGGGTGTATTCGCGTTTCCCGCTAATATAAAAACCGCAGATAAATATGTTCATATTATTATACCGGGGAGTATTCCTGTGATCATAAGAGATTTAAGAATTTCTATTTTTATATGATTTTACTTCAGGTATTTTAAATTTAAATCAAAGACGAATCTTATGACAATATAAACGTAGGCATACTGAAGTCCAGATGCACTTTATAAAAACGTTCTATCATCGTAAGTCGAAAAATTAGATTTATCGTCACATCATGGATAATATACAAGAAAAAAAATGTTTATCAAGCGGTAACGTCATCTAGTTCTTCTCCGATTACATGTTCGGATCTACGTTGAATATGTTACGGATTCAATTTACGTGAACAATAATTTGCAACAAGAGAAAGTTATGGTAATCGTAATGACATAATAACGAGAAGCCCGCATCGAGTGCCCAAACTGCAGTACGGTGCATGTTAAGTGTTAAGTGGTAGTTGTGTTCGCGCCCGCAGGGCGAGGTGACATATGGAGACAAACATTGTGTTTTAGCGGAACGTGGCGCACGTGCGCCGCCTGCCGCCCATAGCACGCGGCCACACATCATTAACCCTTGCAGGAACAGCACTGACCCTTACTTCCGCGAACTCGGCAAAAACGACCCCGGCGTCCAACCCAGCTCGTTTCCCCGGGGACCACAGCCACCCACATTAATGACACCGTAATTTGCAGACCACCAGAAAACACACATTAGCACGCAGCATCCGACTCATTTGGGCATCGTTATCGATGTGTCGAGTCGAGGCGGAAGTGGTGACGTCACGCTGCCCAGTGCGAGCCGTGTCAGCGATACTAACAAAGAAACTATACTCCGGCGCAGTCGAGCCCGTATTTGCACATCATCGGCATCGTCCCGCGCCGGAACGCCGAGAGCCTATACAAATAACTCATTTCGAGACACTTAAGACGTCACTCGACACGGACAAAAAATAAATAGTACAAATTTAGAAACGATCCGAAGGGCTCTTAAAACGTGTAAAATAGCGCGTTAGAGACGAACAAAAACTGGGCGAGGGCGAGCAAACACGGCGCTAGCGCCTCTCCGTCACCTGCCGCGGCTAATTTAGGCAACTCGAGGAAGAACGTTTAGCCTTTAAATTATATCATCATACATTCAAAGATAAGCAGCTGCTTGCTTGCCGTCACACTATAACCAATGCTTATTCATACTTCTTAATAAACGTACAATACTACATGCAAATATGCGAGTTTGTATCGTGAGCATACTTTAGCCCAAAGCATTTTATGCACGGCAGTATACAATGTATAATGCTTGTTTTATATTCTAATAATACCTACCCAGTACGTACCCACTTTAAACGATCTGACTTAACTACTTCTACGGCCATTACTGCCTCATAATTACTATGTTTGTTAGCTGACAGCTCAGTGAATACATAATTAAGGATCGTTTCCAATTTCAATTCAAAGTTTAAAACAAAGTTATTGTAAGAAGTTGTTGTTTGTTTTGTGTGTATTGGTCATTCCTAATTTTGTTTATTCAACAATTGTAAATGTGGTAATTAACAGACGTTTATATAATAATAATAACTGTTATCCTGTTCAATAGTTCAGTTTACTTATTGTTCTAATTAAAACGAGGAAAATTCCGAGGACTCGAAGTGTACCGAATGTTAGCACAAACCGCGGAGCTGCTTCGTGTTCTGTTGCGAACGAAATTTAAATTAATTACAATATTATTTGAAACTAGCTAAACCGCATTTGTCAACAACACTAAAAATAATTGTAATATAATTTCAAAGTTCATTATATTTGTAACTATTTCGACTCTAATTATTTTTGCAATTAATATTTTTTCATCATTTAGTTACACATTTTAGGTGTTCCGATTTTTAGGTTTGAAGACCGTTGATTTGTAGATCGCAATTCGCTTAAATGATACAGGTAGCTGCTCATATACCTACCTAAAGCTTGCTTTCTTCTTAAAGTTCAATATAATATGGCACATCAAGTATAAAAAGTGATCCATTACAAATATGTTTATTTTGCGTTGTCTTAAAATGTATCAAGTTGGTACATCTTCCTCGTTGTTGAACTAAGATTGGCATTGTTTACAAAACAAGGACTTAATTCAAATACCGAATAATACCTAAAGTATGATAGGTTTGTTTCATACGACGCCTTTTTGTTCTACTGATCTACTCTATGTCAGTGTAGGATAAGACTAGATTCCCATACTTAACTAACATAACTTTAACTTTTATTTTAGAGCATATCAAAAAAGTTTCAGCGATATATCGATTCACAATGTTGACCAATTGACTTTGTTATTACAATGATATTGTAATACAGATAGTCTATTTTTCTAAATCACTATTAGCGAGTATAAATGATTGCATTTCAGTTGTTTACAATAGAGCAAGGTCAGGCGATAAAATGCGCCAAGTCTCGGTTCCCACGTGCGAGCGTGCGTGGGCGCGCCGCGGCCGCAATGTGCGGGCACCTTACACCGTACCACGGGACATTCTTGTAAGGAGAGCCACCGGTATAAAGCAAAACAGTACATTGCGACTATAGTACTTGCGACGCCCTAGCACTCGTAAGGAACAAGTAAATCTTTCAAGAATGCTACGGTGCAGAAATGACCAAGATTTCCAGTTAGAAATTCGAAATTAATGGCTAGAATTTTTTGCAAGCAGCTGATACTAACATACTGTTATCTATATCCGTAATGTATGCTAAATATTAAATTTGAGCGTTTCATCAAATCAACGATGTCTTTGTTTCTCGAACGTAAACAAACCAAAAGTTATACTCTTCCTTCGTTTCCGAGGGAAAAAATCGTCGTCGAGTCGCTCAGCCCCTCAGGTATTTGCACAAGCTCGGGCTCGTTTGCTCAACTTCTTAGCGCATTTGCTATAAATTAATTTCGAGATCGTCACACGACTGTTTAACCATCGACAAAAAGAGGGTCGTTAAATGCGTATATTTAACACGAAGGTTTGGTTTGTGGACCCTATTTCATTAATAGATCGGTTGAGAAGTTTTAAGGTAAACTTGTTTGTTTGATCGTTTCATACACACGGCCCAGGATGACAGTTATGAATAAACAAACAGAGCTTTAAAATATATCACTAAAACTATAGGCATGATTTGCGAGCAGTTTTTTCTTCTATACGGAAAAAAGTTTAGTAAGTTTTTTGTGTATGCGCTAAAAATTTATTCTCTTCGCCAGGTTCCAATGTTCCATGGTTCATATTACACTCGTATGGCTCGAGTACTTATCCATCTATTAGGTATTTATTATCTACCTATATTCTTGATTGATTTGTAAAACGTCATTCAACCCTATCATTATTTACAAGTTTTTAACAACTAGAGAAAAGACGATCTTAACATTTTACTGTTTTTTGTTCGAGCTAGCCGTTTAAATCTAATTGACTGACGAATAGTTTGCAACCTACAACACAGAAGGTGCCAGTTACTTTACAATCGAATACACGTGAAAGCCTTCGCAAGTATTATTTGCACAGCGTCGTTAACTAGGTACGTTAGTGGGTTAACAGTCGCGCAGGAAGTGCGAGTCATTACTGGTTCGCGGAACACGCACACTGGCGCGACCCGTTGCCTCGACCGGGCATAGGCACGGAGCTCTGAGACTCAGTTTTGCTGATGTAAGAAATGTCTAGGATCATGTCGCGATTGTATTTTTTCTTTTCGGATTAGAATATTTAAGTGATATAGTTAGTGGGTATCAGCGTTGCCAGACATTCTGATTTTGCCAGGACGTTCCAACTTTTAAGTTTAAGTTAAAAGTACAGAGCCTGACCCGCTTTTAAGTAACGCCCAAGTAAAGAAAAGTACCGCAAACACCTAAAAAAATGGTAACGTTCTTGAAGTAAGTTTTTACAACGAAATAATCCACCTTTTTTACTGAAAAAGTTGAAATCCTGACTTGACAAGAAAAAAATCTAACAACGTTAGTAGGTAACATCTACAATTGGTAAAGTTTTTCTAAAGGTACATTAAAATTATATTGTAGTCACCTTCGATGTAGAATTTGTACGTATTATTAAAACAGGCGATGTGCAAACTCCACCTAAAAGGCATAATAGCACGTTCTGGCTTCATAGTAGGTATATTGGCTCACTTTAATTAATAAAATATTTGTACGTCAACGAGGTATCTTTTTTTGTTTCAACATTCTCTTGATTCTAAATCCATTTCACGTTGGTACGAAAAATGTTAAACACGGAAAATGATCTTTGAAGTCTGTTCGTAACTTTTCCCAAACCGTAAAAGATTTCTTTTAATGTTCAATCTTTTGTATTTTAAATTTAGGGTTAGTCGAGTCTAATTTCTCATCCCATGAGTTGGTAAGATGTCGATGACGTCACGAGGCCGTCACGTCCGGCGATCAGGTGACGAATATTGCTTGTTATTGCACGGCATATTGTTATTGTTCTGGGTCTCCACGTCTTTACTATTACCTGCACATTCTCTGACTTGTTGAGATTGCACTCATATATCAATAGCTTAAGAGTTAGATGTTTCACAAAAACATACTTAATTATGTTTTTATCGTTAGTAATTTTCCTCTCAAATTTGAAACTGTTTTCAAAGTTATTGGATAAAGGTTCAAAATTCAATAAATTAGAGTTTAGAATACATTTATTTTTTAACAGAACAAAACATTTTAATGTTATAATTGGTTTATAACAGCAGCGGATATGACCGCAGTGACGAAGTTGTTTATTTTAATTGTAAGTACCTACATGAATACATTTTTACAAAGTTATTTACAGGCGCATAAAATTTATCACGAATATACCTACCGAAAAATCTATTTTGCCAATTAAAAAGCTGTTAGAATCTGGTTTACTAAGCTACATACATAAGTTTAGGTTTATTAAATGTTAGCATATTATAAAGATAACGATAATTCGAAAAGTACCTACTCGTCTAATAAAATTATAGTATTAGATATGCTAAACAAAAAATGTCAAATTATCACATAGTGATTGAAGACATAAAGGTAGAAGGTAAAGGTTTATGTCACCTATAAAGATATTAGTAATTGTTTTGGTGTCAGTTTTAGTTAGTTAGTTAGTTCTTAATTTAGTGGCTTTTAGTCGTGTCACTTTTAATTTACCTATTAAGTTTGATAAGATGACCTAGAACTACTAATAATAGTATTTCTAAAAATAGCTACTAGAATATATTTTGTAATATTTATGTCAAAGAACTTGCAGGTAACTTGTAAAGATACAAAGTCCCCAGATAATAATCTGTCAAGCAATCGCCTAATAGCCGTTAAACTTAAGTATTTTGAGATCGTGTAAATGTCTTAATATCTAAGTGTCACTGTTAATCATTTTGCTCTCAAGGTACCTACTGTTTAAAACATAGTAACTTGTATCATCCGAACTAAAATAAGATCTTACTACAAAAGAAAAAAACTTATAAAAGTGAAAATGAATTAGATTTTGTAGTGGGCAAAACCAATCTCCCCGCGATGCGTCTGCTTATCATTTGACTTGTTTATTGCGAGTAAAACGTTAGGTCTCACTGTGTTTACTTTATTATCTATTATGGATAGCAGTATGTTATAAATAATTTTACAGATAGTGGCAAATCCAGGACTTCGATTAGAGGATTGGGGATATTGATCCAGGTGAAATCTTGATTGACGATCCTTAGCCAAGGTTGAGATTAATCAGCAAAGAATTTATATACCTTCGGAAGAATACCCAGGGGTTTGGGCCTTTAAATGCTTCTTAGATCCGCTCATATCCACAGCTGTATAACAATTGCTAATAATGTTTAACAACTGGAATTGATACATCAGTTTTGAAAGAAGATTTACGACGACAAAATCGCAGCAGTATAACCAAATACTATAACGGTCCAATAAATGAAATAAATTTAGAACTCTGGCAATGTGATTCTGTTAACGAGTACGTTTCTCATTTCATTGCGTCACGCCGTTACAGACGCCCCTATCAGAGCGGATTGAGTTACGAGAACCAAACTAATTGATTTTTATAAATATAACTTTATCAGCGATAATTACGATCGATAGTTATGTCTTTAACCTATTTCGAATTAATTAAGAAATCGAATTAATAAAATATCGTTTTAAGAACAAAAGCCAACCCTAGTTTATCGTGTATTGTGGTGATAAAAAATTTTATTGCATAGAGGACTTATTTCGCCTGGAGCCAGTCCTGAACGAAAGATTAGGTTATGCTTACTATACATAAGAATTGCCATCGGAACTAATCCAAAATTTAAAATTGTATTCTCTACCATTTGGAATTGGTTTCATTCTACTATATTTTTTTTCAAAACCTATTTGCACTGGTCTATATATTTTAAGAACATTTTGGCAGTTTCACTTTGGGCAGCTTGAATAATTAAGTGGTCGTTCTAGAATAATAGTTCTAGGCGATATAAAAAAAAAACAGTATGGTCCAGTCATTAGATGCTCAAAAAATGGTTTAGGTCCTCGAAAATTTCCCAGAACTACAAAAATTGGTGGTTTTGTAGGGTTTGACCTCCTCTTTCTGAATTTGTACTTTGCCACCTTGACGTGTTCTAATTTTGTATACAACAAAAAAAGTTCCTAATTTGGTTGTTTGTTTTGTTGTGTATGACATGTGATTGCAAATCGTTATAATTAATTCTTCCTATTTGATATTATTTTTTGATTATCCTTTTAATACGTACCTATTATTTAATGAAACTTCAACCACCCGAATTTGAAACCGGAATGTAAAAACGGATAATGGTAAACCGCAACATAATAAAGGAATCATAAAGGGCATTTCAAGTTTTCAACAAACATTTAATTATATTTTTAAAACATGAAATAAAAATGCCAAATGTAACTTTTATCGCTAGTTTTTGTAGAAAAAATAGAAATACAGTTCATTCGATACAGCTTAATGACAGACGGTCGGACGGACAGTGAAGGCCTAGTTATCCAACTTTACAATGCAATAGGCCTAAGTCTCCTCTGTATGATCTCCTCTATGTAAATTTTTTGGTGACGGTGAAAACCATTGCCCTTATTCGGGGTCAGTCGGCTAATAAGAGATCATAACGTCTTTGGGTAATTTTTCAATGGATTTGTTTATGAAAACATGAATAAATGTGAATCAGTGATTCATTCGTAATCTTTCTGGGAAGTTGAGAGTGAATGTGTAATGCAACTATTATACCTACTGTACTATGGCTACGATAGACATTCAAAGATCAATGATCATTACCTGGACCAGTAGACAAAATGTAAATTAACTAAACTCTTTGGACTAACTACAAAATTCTGTCTAATTGTTAGGTACATTTTTAAACCTTAATCAAAAAATCATTTGATTAGACTAGGGATTTGCTTCCTCATCTTCTGGATCGCAACCAATTAAATACCAAGCCACCAAAATAAAATACCAGGCCATACTTTCATCGTATTTCAGAAATTTGTTGATTCTTTGGTAAAATAAAAAGATTTCGCATTTTTGTTTTTCTTCTGAATTCAATAGCATGTAGATAGGTAAGTAGTTTTATCTAAAAAATACAGGTAAATGTTCAAAAAATTTACATAGAATATTACATTCGACGCCGACAATATAACATTCTAAATCAAGCAGACGTTTTACTGTAGAAAAAGCGAATGTATCGTACATTGTAGGTACGTACGTGAGTAGAGACGTTCGGAAACGTTTCTAGATAATTCTGTTTAAATGACAATAAAATTACAAAAATAAATGTCGGTTGTGTAAACAATGGGAGTATTATTACACTATTACAGCGCGAACCGAGGGCGGCAATTAAACGTGTATGTATGTATGTATGTTTGTATGTACAGTGTACGTGTACGGATCCGGAGCGGCTGTGTGCGTGCCGGCGCGCGCCTGTGTGCGTAGCGCCGCTAATTGCGAGCGATAACAGACCGACACTACTCCACTACCAAAACTCGTACTGAGCTCTACAAACATCGCATTTAAACGACTTTAATATTATGTTAATATTGATCGAACCCGAGAACAACAAGCAGCGACTCATCACCGTGACAGCTACCGACCACTTCATTTGTATAAAGTTTTAGAATAAATAATTGTTTCAAACACTAATCAGCATGAAAATTCATTGTTATTAGATAAAATTGATTAATATGTAACTTCTAATACGCAATTCAAGCAAATGAACCGGAGAAATCGTTCAGTTCCAAACGTCAAAGTACGTTATTTATAGAACAAAATATGCACTACCTTTGTTATAAACAAATGACTAAAAACATGACGCTAATGTTCGAAAATGATTTAAAGTGAAACCCGACCGCAAACTAACGTTATTTTTAATTAGTTATTAAAAGTTATTAAGACAAACATCTGTGACCGCAGTTCGCACCGACGCTGCTGTTGCCGACCACAGGCAGGCAGTTACCTAACAATGCTACTTTTGTTTATTGCACTCTAGGCACATAATAATGAAAAGGAAAACTAGAACATTGACTACACTAGTAGCGTAGGTCCACCGTCCAGACTTTGAAATGTTTCTTCACATAGTCATGCGCTGTTTTGTGTAAAGGTTGCGACATTTTTAGGATTTTTTATTTCTACTAATTAAAAATACCAGGCTGCGCCTATAAATAGTGCGAATAAAGAAGATAAAATATGTTCGGCAGCGGAAAACTACAGCGTGTTGCATCGCACGTGAGGGCGCGGAATGCGGCGTGTCGCAAGCGCGCGCACTCGGCACGTAGCGAGCAGATAAACGACGCGACGGGCCTTGTGGATGAAACCTTACTGTCTTCTATTTAATTGACTACTACCAAAATAATTATAGGTAATGATGTGAGAAACTCTTTATTATTAGTGGATATATTACCTATCACAATAATAATGATTGTCATTGGAACACACTGATAAGACGTAGACTCCAAAAAAAGGTTCTACTCATATGTAGGTTCATCAGAGACTCTGATGATCTGGACGAAGTTTACATCTGATGCGATATTGAAATAATAATTTTTCAGATTTTGCATTAGACATCGTGTTTCAATTTAATTCAAACTCAGTTAACTGCCTCAAATTTTCACATGGTATTGCTTCAATGCACAAAGTCAAATAGATAATTACTAAAGCGAATCCTAGACATAGACGGCGACATAACATCCAATTCATAAACATTACCAACGATACGAGCAGTTTTCTTGATAAGTGGAATTCCGCGATAGGAGATGACAGCGATAAGCTCAGAATTCAGATGTAACCGAGCATTGCGTAATCTTATCAGCGCTTGCATAATCCTGCGTAATTACACACATGTGCCGCAACCACGAGACGACGGGGCTTCGACGCTGATAGAACTAATGAGTGATACAAGCGGCGCGGACCAGATTCTGTGCAAAGGTGAGGCCAATGTTGATATTGTTGATAGGTGGGAAACAATTGTGGCATATTTTTGGAGGAATAAAGGGCTATTGTTTTGTGATTGACAAGAAACTACCAGTTTACAAAACGGTTGGTGTGATAGGCTTAATGGAGTGATAAAAGGAGGCAACAACTAAGAATGTAATGAAGAAAATAGGTGACAACTTTTGTATGATCATTTGTAGGGAAGGGGTATGATAATTGGTAATTCTAAATACGTTCTCTTTGGACCCCAATAACCACATATATTTTATTTTTGACAGGTAATCAAAACAAGGCTAAAATTTTCTGGAAATTTTCAGTTCCAGTTTTGAGGAATTTACAGTTTCGAACACAATGTTTCTAAATAGTTTACATATTTTGTACTTATATGATAAGATATTATTTTACATCCAGTCTATATGCTAAAAAAATCTTGACAACATACAGTATCTATGTTGCAAAGATTTTTTTGGCATCGTGATCCACCTTTCATCACTTGGAAATAACAAAATTCAGGGAACAGCTTTCTATGATGGAATATTTTTTAACCATACTTGTCTTATTTGTCTATCTATCGCACGAAAAGCTACGCGAAAAACTGTTTTAAAAAAAAATTAACTATGGAAAAAGTGGATTCCCACGCCAATTTTTAACTTGGGTAATCTGCCAAGACAAAATACTTTATTGCCGAAAACTACTGGTATCAATCTATAAAAGGCGTTTTAGTACAAACATTTTAAATCAGCTGCTGCATATTTTGAGCGAAATTTTTCAAAAGTTAGTCAACTTTTGTTTTTTTTTTTTGTTTAACCCCAGGCTGGTTAAAAAACAAAAGTCAACCAAACCACACCAGTTGCGATAAAAGTTGGGTTATAATTGTAAATAAGTACCTCCCTTAATGAAGATTTACATCTACGACCTACAACTAAATATTTATTTTATGAGAATATTGTTTAGGTATCAGCGGATACCAACAAAAGATCACACAATAGCGTTTCAAGTCAACTAACCGAGGAGGATAAATGTAATAAGTATGTTTTAAATAAACTTGTTATTGTTTGTAAAGTAAGAAATAGGTACCTAAAGAAAGACAATAAGTAGCATTTACCTAAAAGAGTTCGGGTCAAATAGTTACAGAATTTATGAAATGTTTACATATTTTGATCAATTATGGACATCTCCCTACAACAAGCACAGCTATAATAATTACAAGTTGGCATCAGCTACCTATGCGTAAGACACTCATTACCAGCAGTTGGTGAATGGGTATGCGGGGAATTTAGGGTGAGATTGAAAGGTTTAGACGCGATCGATCTTAAATGTTTAACCGAAGGAGCGATTAAGATAAGGACGAGCAAAGAGTAGCAAGCAGCTAGTACTGGCTAATGAGTGCGCGTCACTTAATGCGCGCGCTCGTTAGCGGGAGACGAACATTGTAATTTCCAGGTCTAAATACATGCACGTATTTGTTTCATCGTAAGTACAGCGTTTTATCGTAAATCGAGGATTATCACCGATTTAGCTAAAGCTACTTAAATCGATTATTTGTTGTTCTTATTGGGAATGCAAGTTTTATATCCACGAATATCTATTTCTTTTCCAGTTAAAGAAATAAGTAGGTAATAATTTTCAAAGAACATTGAGTATTTTTCATGAATTTGGCTTTATCATTAGAAGTAAATAATTCGTTTTAAAAATTAAAAAAAATTAAAGCTTTCAAACAACATAAAGATAAGTAAATATCCTAATAAACCGATATTAGTAAAGGTGAAAACTTACCCATCGACGTGGTGGTGGTGGTCGTGCGTGTAGGGCGGCGGCGGCTGTGCGGGCG
>DVTA01000126.1:0-11943 GCA_018233265.1 Junonia stemosa | reverse complement strand
CCGTGGAAATCGGTTAGTGCGTTCTGGAGTTATAGCGTCAGGAAGGAAAAGCCGACTTATTTTTATATAGTAGATGATAAAATAAGCGGGAAATTGAAACACATAAGACGTTGGAAAGTAAATAGACGAAGGCGTATGTAATATCCGTCGACTTCGGATCAGGATGTCGTCGATAATACAAAGGCGATTGCTCAGCACGAGGAAATTATACGCCATTCAATATCGAGGAGCACGATTAAATGCATTCATAGATAATAATAATCACACGTTCATTTTAAATGTTGAAGTATAAAATAATATCGAGAATGGATACAGTAAAAGTGGATTGGTATCGATAGCTTTGTCGTTTTTAACATTATAGTAATTCTGCACTATTCTGAAGTGTCCAAATATTAGGATTGTTTACATCATACCATAACTTCCCATCACCTTTTTAAAGGCTTATAATATAAGGTTTTGAATCATTTCTTATATCGATCTTTTCATAGCTTTTTAAAAAATTGGAAATAATTTTCACTAAAATCGCTAGTTGAAATTCTATTACAAGATTGAAAAAGAACTATTTACAATGATTTTGCGTCTTCGCTGAAGGTAACATATTACGTCGTAAGTTAGATCGTGGCCTTGAAGGAAATGCCAGGCATTTGTGGTGAAGTCTAACCTTCAAGTCAGCCTAGCGTGTTTTTCGCTTTAAAGCCTTACCAAACTAATAATGAACCATGTTTCAATCAAGTGTCTTAAAATGCCGATATTTGAAAGCAGATTTATAAGTATAAAAGATATTTACTTTACATTTATGTTATCATGACTCTTTGCGATATATGTATCTGGAAGTGTTACACTTAGAAACTTGAAATTGGCCAAGATTTGGCAAGAATTCTTCACAACAGAGGTTCATTAAAACAGATTTTACAAATCTAAGGGATAAATACAAACGCAAAAACTAAATGAGCGAAACCGCAGACAACTTTTAGTAATATGATATCTTTTACAAACTGCAAAGTCTTATTAAAACTTGTTACGAAATTCTTCATTCATCGTTCACAGAACTTTGTCCTCTATTAAATATAAAGTAATCTGTGCCCATCATCTGAAAATAGGTCACATCGTCTTCAACTAAATAGTTTCTTCTATTTGTAAACATTCCTCATACATCGAGTACAATTTAGAATTTCATTTCTCACGCACTTTCGCGGAAGAGCGAATCTTAGGTAGCTTATATAATATTATTTCAATTCCAATTAATTTGACGGTTACTTAGAAGCCTACTAATCATTGGAAAGAAAAAGTGGACTTTTAGAGGACTTTCTAAACAAATCTTCTAATTCACCAAACATTACTATCTTTTTTAACCCACTGCCAAAATAAAATTACCTTGGCGGCTGTTGCAACAGAAAACTCCATTATATTTTTTATAACTTTAATGTACCTACACAGCGTCTGCATCACAATTAGGGCGAATCAGACGACGGTGTCGTTTGAAGTTAAAATGCATCAAGTAGTTTAGGTGGTTCTAGAGCGTGCTACGAAATATGTATAGTTACAAAGACTAGAAAAACGTCACTGTTTATGGCGCAGTCCGGTCCCTAAAGAGAACCTTAAAATCAATAGACATTACAGAAATCGCATATGCAAAACAACATCAGAAAGATTAAAGACAAAACAACATCAGAAAAAATAGGAATTATATTGAATTTTAAAGTTGATAAAAACTGCAGAAACCATGGTTATGGTTACATCATATGGTGAATACGTCTACGGAAGTGTTCCTCGTTTTAACTGCTTCCCTACTTCGAGACAATGGCGCTTGTTTGCCGATGTGAAGACAATCGATGGAACGACTATTCGGAACGACAAGAAAAAACTTGAATATTAAAAAGAAATGACTGTGTAAGCATTGTTCAAATGTTTTGTAGTCTATACTTACATTGTAGAGATGAAATATTTATTTGTAGTGGGAGAACCTCTGTTACTGATTCGAAAATATCAGTATAAAAATTCGCCATGTTGACAGGGGAAGAATAAGACTCTAAAGACACCTCTTACTTAGAAAAAACAGATTTTTCGACAAAAATCTAAGTTAACTTAATCTAGATACAAAATATGATAAAATTATTTTGTCCCGTTTTCGATATAGCAGACGGGAGAGACGGGATATTTCTATATAAAAAAATATTTTTATACTTTTGGGAATTGCTCGATTAAAGTAAGTTAGATTCAATGAAGCAGTACTATTGGAAATTTGCGATAACTTTCTGTACGTAGGAGTTTCCTAAAATTAGGAACCGCCTACGTTAAGCATTTGCAATGTTCTATGAATAATTCAAAAAGATATTCCTAAACAGGAAAAGCACATATAAAATCAAGATCACATGAAGTTATGGTCGTGTATTAATTGGTATTGATTATATATTTTATTTATAAAGAATAACACTTATTAACGTGTCGAGTATTTTTTAACAGTCATTTGGTATAGAATTTTTCTGAAGTATATTTTATGAGTACATAATAATGAGGCCGTGAGCATTGGAGTGGCTTTCTGCATTTAAAAATTGCCTTGCATAAAATTAATAAAAGGAAAAAAAATCAAACTTAATTTTCACAAAGTATAAAACGTATTTAACGTATAGTTAATGCTTTGAGGCAATTTGTTCCTTTTTTAAATGTCACGACTCATTTATGTCGTTTAGCATTATATTCATTTGCATAGAAAATCTAGATTAAACGCACGACAATCACGTCGAGATGCAAGCACCGTCGACCTCGAGATCTCGCAATCTCTCGAGGATACATGACAAACAACGACCGTTCAAACAAAACGTTGAAACTAATCCTCGGCAAACGGAAGTAGCAAAAGTGGAACGTAGGACATGTAAAAACGTAAAACACGTCGCAAATATTATGCTGCAGGTAACCTTAGGCGTACCTTGAACAATATTTTTTAAGGTGAGAGAGGTTACCTTCCGAAAAACAGGGCAGTGTTGGTAGTGTAAATACCTTACGTCAACAACGAATTACACTAATTTGAAGCAGGGGCGGGCGCAGCTTGAAAGGATTGGTCACTTATAAACTTTATAATACAGCAATAATAATTAAGTACCTACTAAGGGTACTTTTTATTATAGGTCACCTGTATCTATCCGAGGACTATAAACAGTCTTACACTTTGAGATTTTTCAATTTGACGTGTAGGATCTTAGGGAGTAGGAGGCCCCTAATGACCCTCTTCGGACGACATCTGCAGTGCAGGTAGAAAAATGCCAATTCGAGATACCATTGCCTCTAGCCATATGCCGGCAAAACGAAGAATTTCTCTTGACATTTTTTAAAGCCGATGCTTTAAAACAGTGACATAACAGCGGAATGCCGTCATATCGGGTTTCTCTTTGAACGTATCGCGAATATAAATCGAGTCTAGTGGACGTATAGCATGTTGACTCTGCACTTCATTAGTATAACGAAGGTTAATATGAAAGATGAAAGTTTTCCTTTGATGTCGTATGCTTTTCACATTTCATATAACGACCTATACCATGGATGTATGACTTGAAGATTGTAATTAAAATAAATGAAGCGGCTGCAAACTTATTTAAGGACATGACTGTCTGCTCAAAACGACTAAAATTATTGGGACGAAGAGGTTTTTATTTTGTATCTACGACTACGTCAGTTTGTTTTTTGATTTTTGTTCTAGACTAATGCATGCAGGATATAATGTAGAAATTCACTCTATCACTTATGTATGCAAATTCGTAAAGACAGTTAAGTTAATAAACGCAAGATCTAGAGTAAAAAATTGCTTTCCCTTTACAAATGAAGTGTGAAGACACAACCACAAAAAAGATCCAAATAATACTAAAATGAAACATGATTATAGTAACAAATGTAATTATAAAAGGGTCTCCACAATCCTCACGTCGTGAAAATATGCAAATGACCAAGGCAGAGCCTAATCCAATAAAGTCAAGTACCTCCCGGCCCTTGGCTCACGTGTTGCTTACAGACTTCTCGGAAAGGGCTCAGAATACATGACCCAGTTTGATAACAGGGTAATGTTAATGCCACCTGTGCGGCTATTCCGACCAACAATTTAGACGCACTCAAGCGAATTTTTTACACTTCACTCACACGTTTGGATATACATGTAGCGCCACGCAATATGATGCGGCACCGAGTCGTACTAAAGCATTTGTCATTTTTGGCGTAAAATGCATCCGATGCATGCAGGCATATTCTGTAGCCAATTTTTAACAATTCAAATTTGACAGACCATATGAACGAAACGAAGAATAGCCCTACTGTTCCGATACAGCATTTCCTCGTGTAGGTTGAGACCTAAACACACAAGGTTTATGGAGCAAGGGTATTGAATGTGCTATTGTAAAAGTTGTTTATACACTAACATTGTTACGTTCATTATGGAGAATGTAAATGTAATAACTTATTGGACGTTTTTGAATTCATCTTTAAGGTTTTGATATGCAGCA
Organism: Junonia stemosa; assembly: GCA_018233265.1. NCBI lineage: Eukaryota > Metazoa > Arthropoda > Insecta > Lepidoptera > Nymphalidae > Junonia > Junonia stemosa. Next base: position 7,456 of record DVTA01000126.1, on the reverse strand, counting down.
AAAATATCTTGAAGAGAAATTTGCATACTTCGTAAGGAATTCCAAAATTTATATCCGCCAATCCCATTTGCCGCCAAGGTATTAAACTCCAAATATTTCTGGTATTTTTTTATTTCGAGTACATAATAAATTCAACACTTATTACTTACAAAATGTTTAATAAAAATTTAAAATAATACCTAGAACTATAACAAGACTTACAAAACCCCTTTGTCTATTGTTTAACTGAACCAGTAAATTAATTAGTTTCGAAGTAATTACACTGGAATCTGTTCAAGATAAGCTTTTGATAAGCACAGCAATTATAATCGGAACGGTATTTTGTGAAATAAACAATTTATTAAATATGACCACTACCCGAGATTTTGACTGATATTTCTGAAATACAATTACTGGTTAGAACTAATGACTCTTCGAAATGATTTATACGTGATACGTCATTTGATACGGTTCGGCATCGATACAAGGTATCATTACGACTGTCCAGAATGATAGATTGTATTTTTGACATGTCCACAAAGTAATTATAAAGTTTTCAGTATATCTAATAGGTACATAGCCCCTTTGCTAGCGCCATTTATAATAATAGATTGAATCATACCCTGGAGACATTAAACGCCACTCATTAATATTTTCAGCATTTATGTGCAAAAAAAACCGTCTAGACACGGAAAAAAAACAATGACTAATTAATTTCGCTACTAGACAGTTAAGTGGCATCAAATTAGAAATTCAATTATATTTGTTAATTTTAATTAATATTAATTAATGACATAATAGCAGATCCAAAACCTTAACGACAAAATTGTATTCACAAAAGACTTCCACGGACTTCAGCAACCAACATTACCTATTACGAAATGATTTACGTAAGTTCAGAAACAAATATACTATGTCTGAAATTTTACCTAACATGCTTGTGACGTCACAAATCCAAGTTATGATTGGTAATTCGTTCCAAAATATACATATTGCGGGTATAGTGAAAATGATGGATGCGGTTACATTTTAGCTTTAGTAGTTATGTCACACAATACAATGTGCTGTCTATGACGTCATTAGCGTTGCCGTTGTTGTTAAATATCTTTATTGGTGAACAAAGGTCACTTTTTGTAAGAGAAATTCAATTTGTGCGTGTTGCAATACAGATTGGGTGCATGTTTTAGATTAGCTCTTGACTCCTCTAGGATTTACTATTATACATATAATAGGGTCAACCTAAACTCACCACTATTCACCATATAAATCTTAAATCTATAATTGGAATTATCGTCTAATGATACACAAATTCTTTTCACTAGAAGCTCTCTTCGCGGTTCTCCTATTAACCAGTACATTGGACAACTTTGTCTTTGGCAGATGGAAAAATACGATAAACAAACAAAACACTTAACTAAATTTTCACCTGAAATGCAATTTAAAAACAATAAAAACTAAGTGCACATCGTAACTTCAAACGGTACTTCTTCAAATTTTTCGATACTCCATCTTGGAATTTTGGATGTCGTCCAGGTTTCTGCCTGTCGCGGCAGATTATTTACATGATTGGAGTTTTATTTCTCGGCCAAGTTTCGTAACTTATTTTCTTTCACATTTCACAAAACATGAAATGAAATTTAATGAGGCAATTCTAAGGCAGACGATTGAAAAAAATTAGCAGCAACAGAGGAGGCACAAATGCTTTGCAATAAAAAGGAATTAGACAAATAGGAATATGAAATATTAGATGAAACAAGAAACGTAGACTATTTATAAAGTTTGAGACGAAAAGACGAGTAATTTTGTTAGTGTTCGAATAAGGCACGCCCATGAAAATTAATAAAATAATATCCTAAATTTGCATCCCAATTGCTCTAGTGGCCTAAATAAAGCCTTAGAAATTCAATTACTAGAGGCAATGTTTTGTTTTACAGCGTCTTCAACGTCGTTTTCATTAAAAGGACAAGTCTTTCTTAAGCGAAAAGTTTATAATTTATTCATTTGACCTTATTCCAGAAAAAAAAAACGTTTCGGGGAAAACAAATTTGTTTTGGTAACGTTCGAGAACGAAATAAATTAATATTTCTCTTCTAAGGAAAGTGTTCTCTTGATAAGTTATTTCTGAAACCCTCGCTAAAACGTCTTTTATGTATTTAATTTAATCAGAACCTGAGGGCACTCCGGTGAGTAAAAGCATCTCCTACATCAACAAAAAGTATAACAAAAATATTATTAAACAACGCCAGTTATCTGATATTTCTGAAAACGTATAGGGCAAAAATAAATTTTAATTTTGTCAACATAAAACAGAATTGTAAGCGAACTCTGGGGTTATGTAGGAAGCCTTATTTTATTTCTAGTTTTACCGGCGACGTCAATAAAGATTTATCGAAGTTATCTTCATCTTACCGAGTCGAAGACAACTTTAACCTTTACGATATTATTAGAAAAGAAAAGGAAAGGAAAAATTTATACCCGTGTATTTTATTCGTCCTTCGCAATATATCCTCCACGAAGGACAAATCTCCTTTGACGGACACAATCTGACTTAGAAGATACGGTAGATCAAAATAGATTTAAGTCGGCACAATTTTTACATGATTTATGGTTTTTACATTTTTCGATCCGTGTCTAATATGAAAAAAGATTCATAATCATTAGTGCTGAGTCATTCATCGTTAACTGTCTCGTACCTAAAAGCGAATGCTAGTGATAATTATATCATTTAATACCAAAACATTCTTCCAGTAACCAACCTACTTGGTAATTATGAATGGCACCCTGAATTGACATCAAATTGTACTAGTTGAGATGTAGAAAAAGGTCAATTCGAGATGTCAATAGCTCTGGCTAAAAAAATGTTTTGTATTTCGGGACACACCCACGATGTTTCCGAATAAAACATGTTTCAACTTTAGAAGATTATTTGTATTATATTTAGGAAAAATTCTGTTAACGAAGATGTGTATCCGACGGATGAATTTATTAATATCTTTTGAGAAACAGCTGTCTCAATTAGGTCGTCTGTAAATACCGATTTGTTTTGATGATAATTTCAGTTTGTTAAAATGTCCATGTATTTTTGGAAACGAAATTGTGTCATCAGACAAGCATAGTAAAGTTTAACTATCCTTTAATTATAACAAATACCCGACTCCTGGGGGGAAGATCGGGTTATGTGAGATTGCACTCACTAAAAACCTCTGTTATGCTTATGTACATCAGCATGGAAACGAAGAGGCTGCGAGATCGCTTTCCCATGTGTCTCCGCTGGCTCTCCCGACGTATGTACAATTGTACATCAAGGGTAAATATCTTTAGAATTACCTCTTTGTTTTCAATAATACAATTCGAATTAGTATATTAGTATCGAATGTTTGAAATAACTTTTTCCACGAATAACGTAATTACATTAAATCGATTAGGCATGTCATCAATTACTAAATTACTCTCAACCAACTACGTTTAATTTCAGCTCTACTGCGTTTGTCGGGAACAAACAATACGATTGTTTGCTAGTAAATACAATTATATTACGGTAAAATCGAAACGACTTTAGAAACGACCATTGTCAAATCAAAATAGGTTTCAAAAGGACCTAACAATAAGCCATTCATTACGAGATGACATATTTATATAAAAATAAGGACCAAAACAAAATCACGTTGATTACTGATTATTTTTTCTTTGATTTTAATTAAATAATCACAATAAACGTCGTCGCGACTGATGTTTTATATGCCCATAAATTACAACGCGACTTTGCGTCATGCTTCTGGCCGTAATTAGAAGTTGGGACACTAAATCATTTTTGTACCAAAAGAAAGTCGATGTCATTATTGCGGTGAAAACTAGAATTCCTCAATACGTTTGATCAACGGGACGTCTGTCCGCACTGTAGACTGTAGTCTCGTGTAAGTCAAAGCCAGGTGTAAACGCACGTGCGTGCCGGAAATAGACCGACTGTCGACGGCATCTGAGGACCTTGAACTGTTCAGCATTCGCGGCATCCCAGTCGGGCGACTGCTGAATGCAAGCAATCGCTTTCTTTACTGCCCTTGTAATAAAACCCTTTATCGGTTGCTCGATAGGCATCACGATCGTATGTAAGGGTATTATAGTTATAAAGACTCTGCGCATGTGTGGAGTTCACATCTGCTCCCGGTTACAGGCTTATGAGTATATCGTTTCAGATTGATCTGATTAAATGTACGTATTGAATGCTTTTGCAATTTAAGACTTAAACATAGGTTCATTATTCATTTAGTGAATGCAAACTGCTATTCAAAGAAAAATTGCTGCTAGCATTCAGTCACGATATGGCTACGATCAGAACTTTATATGTTTTGACATATTTTAATGAGTTTCGATAAACCAATTTCCGTGAATTTTGGTATAAAGTCGAAAGACATTTTTAAAGGATTTTAGTTAGAACTTGTGAAATACGCGTACACTAAACAAACGACGTTATTCCGTGCAGCAGCGTAATGAAAAAAGTAATTAGTAAACAGAACAGTGGCAATTAAGACCCGAGTGTCAAAGTAATTAAGGAATACGACATAATACCGCAATCAGTGGAGCTTCAATCCGATCGTCAAGTCGAGGAATTACGAGGGAACGTCCTTTACGACGAGGATCGTAAAACCGTTGCGCCCTTGACTTGACACGAACACACCCTGTTCGGTCCGGCCCAGAGCATTCGACCTTGAAATGGTTATTTCTCATTAGGGATTACTGAGAATATTGATAAAATTGAATGTAATGGGAATTCGAAATTCGACTAATTCGTCGACAGAACCAGAATAAGGCTGATTGTTTCACGTGCGTAGGTGTGAGTTGTATATCGCACCCGTGAAAGAAGAGTCAACAAACTCAAAATATCGACCACTTCCAAAATCGCTCTAATGTCTAAAGTTTTAAAGTGCATTTTCAGGTACACACATTTTTTGACTTGGTTGACTCTTCTAGGGGTGCGATATGTAATTCATACAAATATGTCTATAGGTATAATGGTTTGTTAAAATAAATAAAAAGTTCAAATTGTAAATTTAAATAAATTTCGTCCAAACCATGCGTTGTAGAGTTCCATGGTTGTTGTGGCAAGAATCTTACCATGAATCACACTGTATGAAGTAAAAAACAATGACGTCAGATCTTCTATTTTGTTTTTTATATTTTTACGGACTTTTGCGATACGTTCACATGGGGGGCAATTTAATTAGACGTTTCATGTACGCATAACGATTTGCCGTTTACAAGGCAGTAATTAACATTATAAAAAATGTAGGCATTTAGTTTATGTAAGAAATGGGATCCATGTCCTTTAATACGGACTGCCTCAAATCTTTTGTCTTCATTTTGCATTCACGTGACATTTTATAAAATACATTCGTTATATTTTCGTCATTAAGAAATAATAGCAATAAACCTTTAAATACATAAATAAAATATAATGTCCCTTATACTCGTGTAACAAGAAACCTTAACTGTTGTTAAGGTCATACAACAAATAAAAGAAAAACCTCAAATATTTTTACAGCAGGTCTTGTTGGTAAAACATACCTACATTGTATACTGAAATGTCACTATAGAAGTTCTGTACGAGCTTAATCATTGTATTGTGTGTAAATATTAATTGAATGGTTACATTTTTAAATAATTTATGAAATTCAAAATTGTTGGAAATTATTAAAATCCTGGTAGTTAGAGTTGGCGCAGAAATAACAACGTAATTTTAATATAACTTGACAAGTCGTGATAAAAACATTTTACGCTAGATGTTAATTGCGTGAAGATTCATCCAGAAAATTGTTGGCAGTTCGTACACTATCTACACACAAAATGTACGAGCAGCGTACCCTTTGATACACATTAAAATTTCCCTAAGATACTTAGAGGCAAAACAATGAACCTGGAGTTTCTGGGTAAGTACTAATTTTACAACGATTTCAACATAAGCTAATGATGAGATGAGTGATTTATATGAATTTGCGTATCACATACTTTTTATTTTTTTATCCTATTTCACATTTAAAAATATGATTTGAAGTATAGAAAGTAAAAGCATACATACTTAAACTTGCAGTACAGTCCGCTGGAGCCATTCGCTGGAGCATCTGGTAAATCTTTGGCTTCAATCAAAACTATATTCACGATTGATGACCATGACTTCTTAAGAACTTCAAATTTTCTGTTTTTTAAGAGGTACTGAAATTAAATTAACACCTTAAAACATCTGAAAGGTAAATATTACTTTCAGTAGATACGGGTAAAATGTACGACCAATTTAATTTTATAAAGTTATGGAGTGGAATTAAATATTCGAATTTTCGTCATACGAATTTTCGATTATACGTAGTGCGTTATATTTCCATTATGTGAAAACATTGTTTTTGTTTAGTGATCTAGTTTGGGTCGATCTGAACATGTTGCACTGACTCTACCTGCTGGTCTCTGGCGTCGAAAGTATAATTTTAACCTCTTAATAAACATATACTTTTCGTGATTCAACAAATTAGAAACAGCAAAGCTAAAGTTTTAAGCGTAAGCTTACATACAAATACGAAACTATGACATGCGAACTAGTTTCTTCCTGCTGTTTTTCATTCCATCCATTTTTAAAATATTTTTGGTGAATTAAAATGCGGAATTCTTTGGTTGAACGTTGGACATAGTATATAAAAACTTAGTCCACGTGCTTGGGGGCAACATTTTTTTAGGTTTCTCAGATGCTTTTCTTACTCCAGACTTTATTGAAAAGCGGGACTGAGCCTGTCCCGTGCGGAACATTTAATTTTACGATTAACTTAAAAAATCAACGGCAAAGTAGCAACGCTGTATTGCACTTTTAAGATCATATACAACACAGACATGTAGTCCTAATTTATCGCTTTAAAAAACTCGCGGAAGCTGGACAATCCCCTGGCACGAAACAATTAAAATATTACTTTATAATCAAGTCCCACTTATAACACTTAATAATGAGCTCCATAAATTTATCCTATATGTAAAATATGCACGCAATTAATGTGTATTTATAATTGTTATATGTTACATTATATGTAAATATTAGCAATTTTATTGTTTCGATTACATTTTTTTCATAATATGTTTGTGCTGTTATGCTATAGTTTCATATGAAACAATCTTATTTTAAGCGTATTTAACGTCAGTAATTGAATTTGTTCAAATACTCGTAAGTAGGTATGAGTGCTCTTAAAGTTAACGAACTAGCTCAACGGGTAATTTTTTGTTTCATTGTATAATCATTTCCTTTGCGTTCTATATGATATTATAATCCGATTTTCAAAACTTTATGTATGTAAAGGATGACCAGTACAAGACTTACAAGTCAATATATAATTACACAATATAATTAATATACGTCATTTCTATTATTATCACTTACTAGCTGACCCGTGCCCACTTCGTCGGGCATAATTTTAATAATCCTTTTTTAGTACAGAGTGTTATGTTT
>DVTA01000125.1:0-11951 GCA_018233265.1 Junonia stemosa | reverse complement strand
ATTCATATTAAATAAATTAAAGTAAAAATATTAAAATTAAATAAAGCTGAGTAATTCAGATTAGATTAAAGTCGTAGGTAACTGAAACTAATTTTGCCCAAATTTTCGACAGAGGTGTACGAATATTTTTTTTTCTAATTCAAAGGTTATTGTCTGGCAGGGCTGTGATCTGTCGTCGTAATGCCTTGCCTATAAATATACCTATAATTGTTCGTCCAGACGGTGAATACAAACAGGGAGGTCATAAGTAACAGAGGGTCATCGAACGTTCGCGAAATTCTATTCGTTCTAGTACAACCTATTCTCCTAGTTAGAAACATCTATTTGTAATGACGTTTTATACACTACGTAAGTTTCAAATGTGTTACACAATAAGATTTTATAGATATGTTAAAAAAGTAAATGCCTACATGCATGCTCATTGACATGCTATAAACGGTGCAGTCGTGAAAAATACAGTTCACGGTATGTCGATTGCATATTAAGTGAACTTGTATCAGCATACAAAATCATCATGGAAAGCGGCTTTCAAGAATTTTTCGGAAAAATTTTACACTGTACTTTCTATCTTTAATTAATTATGAATAACTATATGCCATATTATAAGAAAATAAGGAATCAATTTTCATTTTGTTCACAGATCACGCAAACGGGGTCCCAGTAGTTCTTGCGACTTAGGCTATGGGGAGAGGGATGATCAGATGAATGAGTGCAACGCGGCTCTCGTCCTCATGTCTCTCAGCTGCTCACCCAACTCACCTCGACCCAGTAAGTCCAACCTTCTAACACTAAAAACAAGCCTTACCCTTCGAATAAACACCTGACTCAAATATTTGTAGAGGCATGTGGCTCTAGCGGTTACCATGAAGAGTTCGGATTGGATTTCAATTTGTGATTTAAACAGGTGAACGAAATGCCTCACTTTTAACCACATTCATGACTTGCTTCAAGAATTTTTATTGAGTTTTTGAATGTCTAATTGTAAAATGATTGAATGTAGTGTACATTCTCTTATACCAGCTGATATTTTAGTATTACATAATAGTGATCACGCTACGCCGCCTGCGTAGTTACGTTAAGCGATGGTAAAGAATTACATAATGAATACCACCTGCGAAGCTAAAATGTAGCATATTGTTCAACGTTTCGACTTTCATATCTAAAACGTCAGATGGAGACGTCATTTAAGGAGCGAGGATCTTGTAACCGCTTAAACAAAACTATGCAGCTTATTTTACTTTATTATACGTTTTAACCATTTTAGAGTTTTGGTTTAGTCTAGAATCTACAAAATGTTGATAACGTCTAGACAGAAGTCTAGACATTGTCTAGACAGGTATTCGGAGTAACTCCACTCTCGTGTTATGAGCTCCAACCAAATGCGATCTACTAACACGAGTTAAACGTATTTCACCGATCTTTTTATTAGCGCGACCTTCCCTAATTATTTCATTCGCTTTAATTTAATTTCCCACGAGATCGATTTGTTCTCATAGATAACATTAACTCGATTCCAGTCATTCATATTTTTAAGTGAACGACATTTTACATTCATTTATAACTTTAAATTTCTGCTATTCTGAAATCAATAAAAAATGTTAAAGAACAAAATGCCATTTGATTAAATAACCGTTCTTTACATTTAAGTGTTTACAGTATAAACAGACTTTATGTTATAATAATGTAACAGACACAATAGTGAGAAGTAAACAAATAATTGTATGCATAATGAATAGAATTTAATTTAAAGCACGTGTGTATAATTACGGGTTTAAATTATACATGTATGGAGTTGCTACCAAACTACGTTTCTCATAAAAATTTACGATTCATCTTCAGCGCAGGTCTAATGGCGGCACGCATTATATGTGCCGCGAGAAAATAGCTGTTCTTACGAGTGAAAGTGGCCGGCTATAGTTCCGTTTCGTAATTTATTGCCGTATAATTTTATTTGTGCAACTACACACTTGTAACTGTAAAATTTTATGCCTCAACTTTTGTATAAATTGTAATAATATTACACTGTGAATTAGCATTCCAGGAGTTAGGCATTCTAGCTTATTACTTAGTCTCTGAAAAGACATGTCATGTCCATCATATCACTTTGCGTTCTTATATTATGTACAAATATAAAAATGCACTCTACATCCGTTACAACAGGTAGTTAGTACAGATAAATTGCGATTAGTTTTATAAGCCTGTTATATTTTGTGACAGGCGCATGGGGTGGAAGGTCGTCAGTGTCTCCCGGAGCTAGCAGCAGCTCAGGCTCGTCATGGAGGTCCGGCACCCCGTCTCCTCCACCGGTGTCTTCGTCCTTCAGCGACGAAGGCATCGCCATGGACTACGAGGACATACACCCACGCAAGAAGAGGGTATGTAGCAATTTTTAATTTATAACCCTTGTTAATGAAGACCACCTTGCAGTACTATTAATATTCATTAATATTATGCAATCACATTTACTTTAGTCAACATTAGAGTCATAGAGCGCATCACTGTTGTTGAAGACTTGAAGTATAAAGAGTCTTATGAAATCGAACTTTATATAATGTCTAGCATTCTTATGTGTATACGTGTATCCATCCATGGGCACATTTAGTAGTTTCTTTTTTTAGTTTATGATACATACAGTTTTAAAATATTTAATGAGGCAAAGGCACCGTTACAAGTGCGTATAGAACAGTAACAATCCTTTGAGACAAAATGACTCGCACATCTTGTTTAACGTGGCCAGCCACCGTGCCACCGGCTTCAATTAGACCGTGACACAGATCATGCTCGCTTTCATATCATAACCGAGCAAATGTGTGCTTAAGTAAATTACGTTATATATGAAGCAGATCCGACGCGACGCGCTGTAAATAGAGCGAATTCACACATAAACGAAAGAGTTTTCTTTTCTCAAGAATGTTTATTGCTCCCACCTTACGGATACAATATAAAGGAATTGTTTCGTGACGCATATGCGCGTGATTCAAGATTACAGATGCAGGTCAATCTTTTGTCTTGCAGGCAACATTGATGTGTCATAATAGTTACGAATGACGTATTTAAGATACAAAGCAAATTTTCTGTTACACGGCCTATTCAACACCACTTTCACCGGTAAGACACCTGTTCGGCGTCGTTTAAAGGCCATTATATCTCGCCTGGCGATTCCTATTCCGCGTTTCGTAAATCTGTACATTGAGGTGTTTTCATACTTAATATTATTTTCAGAGATTTTATATCAATACAGTTGCCAAAGCTGTAAATAAAATGCTTTGATGTTTACGTTTTTTCTTCATTTCGTTGATTATTATAAAAGAATCTCAATAATGAGAAACATCTTATTTTTTCGTTTTCTTTTTGATTATTTAGTTTTCAAATTTTTTCTTACTGTATACATTACAAAATAAAACAGCAAAAAACCTATTAAAACAACTTTTAATTAAAAAAAAAATTAAACCTTTAAAATATTCAATCCTTAATACTTTACGATTACTAGAAAGCGAAATGCATATTTTATGCACAAAAGCTACAGAAATGTATGATAATTTGTAATAGCAACTATGTTCGACGATAACTCTGCAGGTTGCCACTTCAGTGATATAAAACGACAATTTGAAACGTGGCTCACAGCGAATGCGTTTAACTATCAGATACAAGTTGCAAGTATATTTTATGATTTACAAGACACGTGCACAGTTCAGTGTATCGTACAATGTCAAGGCACAGCACCGCGGTCGCGTTATGTAATTCTATTGTAACTTGTCATAAATGTTTACGACTATTAATATATTAGTGACAAATGCAGTCGACCCTAAGCATCTACTAAATTTAATTTTGTGAAAATAAAATCATTTTTTAATTTCGTAATAATCCGACTTAACATGCAAGTGCAATGAGTACTGACTATCTTCTCAATTTTAATGTTGAAATATGATTTGAAATATTTTTCTATGAACGAAATTATAAATATAAAGAGTGTACGAGTAAGTATTTTATTGAATGACGTTATTCCATGTAAACAGTCGCACAAAGTAAAACAATAGTATCCTTGAAATTAATTCACTCGCGATCTAGTAAACTCAATTCAATGGGGATTAATAATTTATAGTGCAGTGCAAAATGTTAAATAATGAGTTCAATTTATTGTTATAATGTAGGTCACTTTTCAAGTCACGTTCCTCATCTGTGGTGACATTTAAAACAATACAATAATTATTTAGCAGGAACTTTCTGTCAAACAATATAACATTTTGACAAACGAGTACACTGTACGATTTTAAAAACCTTCGAACAATGCTTTCTATTCTTTTCTACGGCTGTACACGTCTTTGTCCTGTTCATGCATATACTTATAGAAGTGGGAAGTGAGTTGCAAGTCGTCCATATTATCGACTTACCTTTACCTTTCTTTAACGATTACGTAAATTATACACATACATTACTGACGCACTAAGGCTTAGTCGAACAAAGAACATTTATGGGTGCGCTTACATTATGTTTATACTTTGACAGCAGCTTCTTATTACCAATACAGATATGCTTTTTATGACTAACCAATAGCTATGATATAATTTCAAATTCTTGTCGGTTACTTGTATGATTGGATTTCTTGCCCTTTGAAACGGTGGCTCTAGATAAATCTTTACGCGAACTTTGTCATTCATACGCTGCACGGCATACCTACATATTCTTTGTTTGACGTACCTGCAAGACGTTTTCGCCCACGTTCCTAGTTCAACCTTGTAGTTACGGCCAACGTTTTGTGGGTGGATTGGAAGTGCAGCTTTTTTAAAAATATCATTTGTTATATAACAAATACTCATTTAGGTAGGACTGTATTATCAATGTCAAGCCATTAAAAACACTGAAATTAAAATCATTTATTTAATCATCATGTTGCATTTAACTCGTCATGTTGCATTAATTGATTTTTGAAATCTATAAATTAATTTTGCTTCTCATTAAAATAATATCCATATTCCCTATATACATATACGTTACGTCAATCGAATGAACAATCGAAGATTTCCTATCTATAGATATGCGTGTGTAATGCAGACTCCTACGCAAATGGCAAGCATTGCTAGCGGGCTATTATTTGTGCAACAATGGCTTGTCCCAGACTTGGTGTCGCCAGTGGAATTATCACATGAGCACACTTGGCAACTAATCTGATTACCAATCGCAAACGGAAATGATTACTTAGAAATGCGTCAGAGACGTGACATGAAACAAAAACAATATACATATAAACAAACAAAGTCCAAACAAACCCAGCAGAATGTGAGCAACAGCGTAAATAGATACATTAGTTTGGTGGCGGTACATTAAAGTTTAGTAATTTAATAAGGCGTCATTTCGCGAACGACTAACGCCGGTTATTGTGCAGAATTAGTATAATCTTTCCCCGATGTCAGCACTCGGATTATCGGCCCCAGGGTCGGCGACCCGCTGCCCGCTGGTCGACACACGCACGGAACCTGTTCCTGTGGACCACTTACGCCACACGGCCCACCGTGCGCCCTCGCTTCGTCCCAAAAAACCGACTACGTCACGACTTAACATTCACCTTTAAATTTTTTCGTTAATCGTCACGCATATTGTTATCTTCAATATCACGTAGTTTTTACCATAATGTAAACTAACGACGATTTAAATACAATTAGTAAGCGGAAATAGAATTAAAATCTCAAGAATTGTCACTTGTCAGCAAATGTCATACCTAATGTAGGTATGTATACAATGCAAAATCTCTTAAACGAGTGTACGAATGACGCCAGCTGGCAGACCTTGGGTAAGGACATAACTATTATAACCAAGCAAGGCCTTGTAAGCTTTCTGCATGCAACACAAACATGTAGGTATGTATAATGTCTTTTTTTATATAAACCGGTCTCTCATATGTATAAAGCTGGTTATTATAAAGTCAGAGATTTAAAATCAAAACCGAGATCATTTAATATAATTTGAAACATACAAATTACAATTAACCACAAAATATTTTAGGTAAATTGGTCATCGGTCTTTGTGCCCCAAAATCACTGCAACGCTCGGTCGTGACGCGAGCCGCCCTCGCTTGCCGCTTCATTATCCTTTCCAAGAACGAATTGCTGGCGAAATATCGTACCTATTATTACTCACTGTCACGGTACTTGCATAAATGATGACTATAGACTATGTTACTTCACAATCGACAACGTTATAGACGAGCTACCGAGCAGGAATTGATGGTGGTGTTCGTTTAATTCCGAGCGAGCTGAAGTGCAGTCACTATGGCATATAGCAGACACGTGGAAAGCTAGTTATGTAGATAACACGAGCAGTGGTAACTCCGCCCCTGGCGCGCTGACGTCGCCAGCTATCATAACAATAGCCGCGCGCGTTGCATCAGCGCACGCGCACTGAGCTTACCTCTTCTCGTTGCATAATCAATGCAGCACATCTTTCTACATGCTCAAAAATATTCAAATACTATGGCAGACTGCCACTTTAAATGTAAATCTAAATTATTTGCTTAAAATTTTAATAAAAGTTTCATTGAGACCTTCAAACATTATATAGAATATTCACATACTCGTATAAATGACAAAAATGTAATTTTAAGGTGAACCGTATAATATTATCGACCTTAACTTTTGAAATAAAACTAAAACAGTCGTCAATAAAGTGGCAATGATTGTCCATAAGGAAATGTCATAACTGTGAAATGTCAACGAGGATAAAACAAAACTTCGCTACCTTTTGCAGCCATGAAGAAAGTGCGAGTTTATCGCCCGGCACGTGTAACCTCGGTAGCATATAAAATTAACAATATATTACAGTTTTATATTTTAAAGTGTCTAATATACCTACATTATATTTCAAAAATAAATACGTTTGAAAATTAGAGTTTACATTAGATTTACCCTTGGCAATACTAATTTTATAAGTTGGACCAACTACTTTTTAAATGTTGTTGTTTAATCAAAATTACATTTGGTATTTATTTCTTCACGATAAATGCTATAAATCACAAATAACACATTGTGCAGTGATTATTAATCCATTTGTAAAACTGATGAAATTTTGAATTGAACATTTCGTTTCGTCGAACAGACGAATTGATTATTTCAAGTGTAGTCTACATTCTTACTTGGTATCACTTTTAGTCGCAGATCGCGATCAGTTTTCCACACAAATAAAATATTGATAAAATAATAAAAGTTAGATGACGATGATGCCGTCAATATCGTGTTTCATTGAAGGTCGCATTATCGCCGCACGTTGATAAAATAAGTCTATTGTTATCGGCAGAGACGCGAATAACTTCCTCATTTGCTCAGGGCCATATCAGCGCCTCATGTAGATAATAATTACAAGCTCAAATCAACGTTTCAACGACACTGCCTTTTTATATTCATATTTTATTTTCTTGTTAGTATGAAAATAAACCTTTATATTCGATTTTAATGTATTTCTTCTCATTTAAATCACAAGGAGTTTATATAAAATTGTGAATGTATTGACGATATCAACGTGCTATATCTGTGGTAAATCTAAATTCTCGATAAATATAAGAGATAAAGCAGTGCTATCGGAATCAAAGGCGCTGTGCTGTCGCAGCAATACTCACGTGAGTAGAGATGCCGCACGAACACTCTTCGGAAAAATCGGTACCTCATGTGTGTGTAAAGCCTCTAGGAACCTTGAAAATATTTACATATTTAGCGTGATCGCAATCTAACACTAATAGCAATTATCGCGAGATAATGAGTTATGATATACACAAATAGTTTATCAGCTTGCGCAGATAACATTCTCTGGCATGTTTTATAGAGCTCACTAGTTACTTTTATAGTGAGACTTCCGTCTTCTTCCATTTTTGTCAGTCTTTGTATCTATGGGATACTGTCGATTATAATTTTTTTGTTATTAGCTACACTTTTCACATAATTGTAAAAATAATTTAGATACAATTACATCAATTGTGTGTAAAGAACCTATAAATGGTACAAAAACAAAATGTAGCTCGAAGAATCCGAATAATTTTATTTAAATAAGATATAAAGCAAAGTTCCGCATACTTAGAATGTTCAAAAAAAGGAATGTTTACCACAATTTAGTCACTAGGAGAATTCTTGTTTGCTTCCTCGATCTATCTTATGGTGAAACAATTTGTATACATAACTACATATGGACAATGTACATATTTAATGGTTTTCTTATAATGTAATAAAGCATTATGTAATAGTTTCCATTGTTTATTTCGTCGATATTCTACTCTGATGCGCATTTCGTCGTAATCTTAGTTTTTACGTTACATTTCGTCACTAGCCAAAAACTCCGTTACAATCGGCGTTTGCGCAAAAAAATATGTTTTTGTCTCTGAGAAGCTTAGTTTCAAGGCTCATACAATATTGCGTTGCTAGCGTATTTCAACACAAGCGAATAAAGCCACGGCCTTCGCGGTCTATATTTACAACACGGAAGACATTGCGGTACTAGAAGCGCGCAGATCATTCCCCGCTCAGTAAACAGTTAGGAGTGTAAATGGCAGGCGCGAAACTGGTCGCAAGCGGCGCGGGAGCGGGCGCGGGCTCCTATGAACGACCTCTATGTTTTGCGCGTATGAGCACCCGCTTGATTACTTGTATGTTTGATTGTGCTTTGACCTCCATTCGTAATGTCAACCTCGCATTGTAAATGAATAGGCTGTTTACGTTAAATTCGTATTTGAAGCTATTACAAGGTTGAATGCGTAACATTCACAAGATAAAATCAAAATACGTAATTGATAAAATTGATTCGAAGGATAATGACACTACTAAACGCAGAAGCTTAAGGTCGCCGGTCTTATTATATGAATACATGATATTAGGAATTAATAACTTAATAAACTTTTTCTTGCGGAAGTGTATACCTACTCGCATATTTGTTTAAATTATTTTGTAATTCCGGTACTACGCAAGTCGCCAGCATAAATTTAATACCGTTACACACACTTAACCTTCGTGCGATGAACATACAGTGACCCTAGTTTATTATCTGAATATAATATTTATGCAGGAAATATAAAGGGCTCCACTTGAGTGCTCCTCGGCCTCAGCATTAAAAAAGTGACCTTTGAGGTTACGATACAATCGCTTACGTAATTAGTATTGTGGAAAATCATTCATCGTATATTCATCGTTTTTAAATAAAACACGATTTATTGTAAGTATTTTAATTGAAGAATAAAAAAGTATTTAGGTAAACGCTTTGTGTGTGAAGTAATCAAAATTACCAACTATGAAAAGCTAGTGCTAAATACGTAACTTACTAAAGCAATAAATAATACATAAGTATTTATTTGACTACATTATCTCTCATAAAATAAACTATTACAATTATCGAGCTCAATAAAAAGGGACGCGAGACAAACGATACAGTATCAAAGTAGGCCAATTTTGTAGGCCGCAAACACTTGATGCGCCGCAATATAAAAAAGACTGGTTACATTTAACTCGATAACGCAATTAACATATTGTCACTAACATTAAATGTTTCACTTTTAGTACGAATTCCACAAAATAAAAACACAAAGTTTTAGAAATAGTAGTAGTACGTATGTAGTAGTAGGTACGTATTTTTAATTGACGACAAAAGCTTTCGATAAATTGTTAATCGAATACGTGTCTAAAACGGCGGCTATTATGGTTTATTCAAGTACTGTGGGATCACGTTGTGCAACAACGAATATAGGTTACATCCATACGAGCGCCCTAGATACAGCTATTGCATTAGGCAGCAGAGTCCTTTGTGCCGGCGCGACTATGCGGCGATGATGTACTATTTAAATAAGGGCCAATGTTTGAATGTGTAATCGGTTCGGAGTCGCGAATGAATTAAAAAGTATTGTCACTGTTCTAATTTATTAAAAAGTTTCCTCAGTTTATGGTTAAAATATGGTGTCGCTTTATTGCGCGCGAACTTCAGTTTTGTTGTCGTTCTGTCTCGCTCTTCAGGTCATCGCCCGACACACCACACGACTCCCTCGTTCTAATAACCCTGTGCATATCGGTAGCTTGATACATTATCGTTTTCGTGGTATACGAGCCTGCGTGTGTGTGCCTTTAAGCAAAAAGGAATTAATTAATATATATTTAAGCACATGGCTTTTTGTGTGTGGGCGTCATTAAGTTCACACACCCTAACCGACGACCTTGGTTCGGTCAAAAACACCGTACTAGAGGCATTGACCAGAGGACGATGAAAGAGAATCTAAAGTTTCGGTCACATTGACTATATGGCCATTGATCACGTTAACCAATTATTTATACTAACTTGCACAATTAATAAGAGCAAAGGAAGTGTTTAACTTGCGTGCGACACGACATTGGGTGTAATTAAATAATTAATGCCTCTGTTGCTCATAATCCTTTTGTAATAGAATATAATACCTACGAAACATTTTGACATGTTCTAGTAAAATAAAATAACATAGCATCATTAAATTTTATTATGTTTTAGTTTACAAATTCAAGTAATTAACAAAAATAACCGTAAGCTAATACATATTCTTTACTGATGCTTTAATGCGAAGTAAAATATGAATTCGTATGCTTTTTAATCGCAATGATATTCGCAACAAAATTAAATGTATCAGAGTGTAAAATTAGATTGGCAGCTCTATTTTTCTTAACATAAATGCACGTCTCGAGGCAGTGTCGGCAGATAGGTGGAGCCAATGCGTTTTTTTAACCGGCATCGACGGGGCATTGACTCCGGAGCCGGGGCACTGCCCGTTCTTGACAGTTCAAATGTTTACACTTTACATCTCGAAGGATCACTCGCTGCTCACTTCAAATGACTCCGTTCCGAATGCTTTACTTCGGCCGATCCGTATAGCTTCGGGGATTACGGTTACGATGACATCACTTTAAAAATCGAACGACGACACTTCTCCATACTATTAACATACCTTTGTTTTGGGCGACGATAACGGTATTTCACTGGTTTTATTATTTAGAAATTGTAGTAATTTCTAAACAGATAATAGAGAGAAACTGGTCAATTCTTGCTAGTTTTTTAGATTAACCACCCATTGTTTTCGCATATAATGGCATAGAACTAATTTTAGTAAGCAATGATTAATCGTTAAATTCATAATGAATATTTAGTCAGTGCGTAGCTACCTATATTCAGCGGTCGACGGCGAATATCACCGGCGCGGACGGGAACAATGGCGCGGCGAGTTCATCAGACGCGATAATGAGTGGTCCTGTGGGTTCAACAAACTTTCCATTTTACAAGTAAAATAAACTTTATGCGACATCAAATCTGTAACATCGGATTCCAAAGATTTAAGTGTATACAATAAACTGTGTAGTTTTATACGTTTGATGATCTGCCAAATGTCAACGCGACGGCTACGAAGTTGCTGATTGCGCCCGGATTAAAGAACGCCATTATCGATTTAACTACAGTTTAATTAAAGATAATTGCGGATAGGTAGGTACGTCGGAGATGTTAGGAGCGGTTCTGCGTGCGTCGGTAAAGGAAAAAGTGAAATTGTAACAAGTCAGAACCAGTCGAGGTCGGTGACCAGCGAGGCGTCTCCATGACGATTGGCGGCTGCCCTAGTGGCTGATTCATCATTACTGCTTACTCCTCACCACCATACCGGACCGACGGAGGGAACTCTGACTCATTTTATATTGTCTTTTGTCCCTTCATTTGACCAACAATTCATAACTTATTGTTAACGTTTCAAAACTTACAGATTTGATTTTACCAGATATGAACGTTGATATAATAGTTTTTGCTGCCCCTATTATGACTTTAATAGTTTAACAACACCCCGTTTAGTAGGTAAAAAGAACCAGGTACTTGTTTGGTGAATTACATAGTATTATGCAATATGTTATGCAAATATATAATAATTACATCTATTTAATAATGTTTTAGTTAAACCATTAAATAAATTGGATTTTTTGTCT
>DVTA01000124.1:0-11961 GCA_018233265.1 Junonia stemosa | reverse complement strand
CAGTTAAATTTGAAAAATAACATAAAACTTTTAGAATGAACTTTCTTTCACTAAATGCATTCAATTAACCAATATCGGCTCGGCTATCAAACATTTTACGTGCGTTTTTTTTTGAAATTTTAAAATATTCGCATTCGCATTCGCGAATGTTGAAGATAAATATTCGCAATCGCATTCGCATTCGCGAATATGAAAAATCCAACATTCGTTACATCACTATTATATATACATACATTAGGACAACGTATGTAAAAGAGAAACAAAAACGAATCACTTAAAAAAATGTTTCCTTTTGTTCTTCGAACATCAAACCTAATATTATAAACTATTTTTTTACGTGAATGGACGTAAAGGAAACACATATGTAGGTATTCTTACAAGAGTTTTAAATAAAAAATGCAAATGTACTACGACTAATCGTTTTTTAATTGTCTGACACATTGAAAACGTCGATTGTAGCCAAAATGGTTTCGAGGAAGATGAAATTATAATTTTGATGGAACTTAAATTTATTTAGTTCATTGACACAATTACGATTATTTTGTACTTGTTGTTGACTGTGACTTCGTCCGTGCCTTACGCCCATTTCTCTAATTTCGTTTTTTAAATAAATATAGCATATTTTTCTTTGTATAATATCAGAATTAGCAGTGGAATATGCGTCAATACCACCACGAAAATCAGGCAAAAAAACAGACAATTAAAAAAATACTATATTATCATTTATCGTGTAAATATTCAGACGCGTTTAGTAAAAAGATTTTATTTTGACATAACCAAGTGTTCATTTGCTATGTCAAAATAACATCTTAACATTTATATTTATGTATATGGACATTTATATTTATGTCTATGGACATGGAAATAAAAGAAGATTTAGTAGGTATGCTTCATTGGATCCCTGTTAATTATGATTCGAAATGTGTTCCTCGTATGGACAATTGGTATTGTATTTCCTGTGCAGTATTATTGTTCTATGTTCAGTAGGCTATTGTACCAAAAAAGACTCTATCTTGATGAAATTGAGGTATATTTTCGTTATACTCGATTTGGATTGGATTTTTATTACTAAGACTAGCCGAGACATGTGTAATTATTTTGATGAATATGTATGGAAATTGACTTAATAACTCGGCTATTATATATTATTTTTAAATCTTTATTTAAAGAGTTTTGTTACAAAAAGGCAACTATGACACTATAAATCCTCCTAAATCAGTGAGCCAGGCTTGAGAATAAGATAAGCACAATTACCTATCTCATTCTCAAACCCAGCCTAACAAGTTTGTACAGCGCTCTGGCTCCATCCGATAAAGCATAAGCCAAGAGGCTGTTTATTCCACCTACTTCTCTTACAATCCTATGACACATTGAAACATCATAACGGAATGTTTCGTTCCGAACACATTCCATCAAAATATCATATACGTCCTCAAAACTCGGTTATTATATTACTGCCATATCACAAGACAGTATCATCAACTTTGCTTTCTCTACAGAGCAATTTGTAAATTGATTCCAAGGCTCCATTTTACGTAGTTACCGTGTTCTTCCTCAGTAATTCCTGAAAGTCATTTAATCTTTTAATCTATAAATATAAAGAAATTCGACTTGTTTACTCTATCAGTCTTATCAGGAGGGACAATAACGTTTTTCAGATATAAAACTACATCGTCCTGCCCTTTTACCATGTGTGGTCGGCACAAAATGTGCTTCCTTCTGATTCTCGACTACCAGCTGTTATCTCAACAGTCGCTATTCTTTTACTCATTTCATTTATCACGCAATACATCCATCTCTTCTTTAGTCAATCTCGAACCACGTATCCTTCCACATTCATGTCTAGCATTCTTCTTGTTATATGCCATTTATCTCATAACATGTTCATATTACACTAACCTTTTATTGCTCATCTTGTCTATCACTGGTGCCATTTTCAAACTTCCTTTGATAAGTGTCGATTTTACATTTCGAAGGTAATGCAATAAAATTATTTTTGACATTAATTTCACCAACAGTTTCACCTGTAATATCAAGTTTCACAACTATGAATGAAAATTAAATTAATGTTTGGAAGAACATCGACATCACAGAGATTTTGCTGTAATTCCACAAACAACAACGCTATATGCTAAATGCAAATACCACATTTTCATTTTGTCCTAAAAGGTGCGTGGGCGTTATAAGAAGACAATACAGTTCATTTCAGGGTATTTTATTACAATCACATTAAATGTAAAATTGATATAACCAGTTTTGTTATGATAACAATAAATAATAATATCTGGATATTTACCCGTGGGGAGACGGGTTAGAATACAAATCTCCCCTGCCGCTTGGACAGCATCTCGTAAAAGGCGAGTAACCAAAGCTCTCGGTGGTAGACTCCGGTCGAAGCTAATGTTACCACCCTGTGGGCAAAACCGCACCGCCAAGTGATGTAGCGCCATGAGCTCATGCACTGCGTCGCGTTCCGATGCGATGCTCACAGAAAGCTATCTATGGGGATATGGAGGCATGTACAGTTGTGTTGCATATAATGACAGAATCTGGCCGGAGTTGTAGTGGTGCCGGGCGGCTCAATCTGGAGAGCAGCGGGATCCGAAGCACGGTGCACCGCTGGCCGACCGCAGGTAGTAGGGGGCCCAACTAGTAGACTAGCCACCTATGAAAGGCTGCCCCACCAACTGTGAAAAATCCTGGAATGGCTTCCACCGGGCTGGTTGGCAACCAGAGAGAGGTCCCGGTGGCGATTTCCAGGGGGGTTCGGGCGTCCCCGCGGTCTCCAATTGAGTCTACTACAAGCATCCCTATGATAAACGTCACGGTGTCTATTATGCAATACCTAGTATTGTCTTTACCTCCCCAGCCAAACTCACTCTCCCAAAAAAAAAAATGAAAAAAAAGAAGAGAAAAAAGGTTTCACAGCGGCTGCACTACCTCTCTTTTTCAGTGCACCTCTGCAACATCCGAGGCTTGCACTCTAATCTCGTAGCGGTCCACCACCATCTTGAAACTGCCAAGCCTCATCTCCTCTTCCTCACGGAGACACAAATTTCTAACCCAGCGGACGTTGCGTACTTACAGTATCCGGGTTATACGCTTGAGCATCATTTTAAACCTCGCGCTGGGGTCTGTATGTACGCTCGTGATAATATCTGCTGTCAGCGTCTTCGTCACCTGGAGGTACCAAGCCTTTCTATTCTGTGGTGCTTGGTGGATACAGGCCATGAGCAGACCGTGTATGTGTGCATCTATCGTTCGCATAGCGGTGAGCAGGAGACTACAAGATTGTTCCAGTATCTTAGTGAGGGGACAGATTCTCGGCTAGGATCTACCTTCCGAACCGGCGGTAGATAAAAAAAAAAAATGTAAACTGACGATTCAAAAGAGCTCCCATAGCCTAATTGAATAAAGATATTTTTGACTTGACTTTTGGTGTAAATATTTTATTTTATAATTATGTCAAAATATTACTTACAGATTTATATTTTTCGATGGGTACTCGTATGTAATGCATTACTTATTAGAACGGCTACAATTCCTATATAACATTAGAAGTATTTAAAATCTGTCTATTTATAGGTATAAACGCTTACCAACAAGTTATAAAAAGTATATTAATTAATTTATCATGGTAAAGACTTATTCTCGTATGTTACGATCAATTGATATTCCTTTAGAGGAAATTTAACACCCAAATATTTGTCAGCGAATCAATACATTTTTACGGGTAACGTGTCAGACGACAAATGTTCTGAATAAACAGGCGAAAATTGAAACTCACAACAATATTTCAAATTGTGGGATAAAGAAATACATCGTCTCCTCAATAATTTTCTTTTTGTTAGAAATGTAAACGAATGAAATTTCATCGAAGAGAAATTATTTTTAGCTTGCTTTTGTGACCTAAAATTTTTAATATTACTTTTAAGCGTACTTCAAAAAAGTTACAAGATTTTATTGTTTGTATGTCCGCTGATATCTTCGCCAGTTGTAAACCGATTTTGATAATAATCAACGACTTTAATTATTTTGCTATTATGGATGCTAGATTAATAGTAATGGAAAGAATAGATACATTTTTTATTGATTTATATGTTTTAATACTTAGCACAACTAGCATATTATGCAAATAAAGTAAACGGTTAGTTTAATTTTACACTCAATGTTATTACTTCAAAATTTTGTAAAAATTGGTACAAGAATTTCGAAACCTTTTACTTACGGTTTAAGTATACATTATTCAGTATTTAATTATGTGGACATTTCATTATTTATTTTACGGCATTCAATATTTTTGAAGTTAATATTTTTTGAGTTATTTTAACAGACCATTAAAAGCGGAAGGCCACTGATTGTGGACCGCCGGCAAGGAATAATTTTTATAATTATAATTGACACAGTATGAAATGAAAATTATATTTGTCAACTGTTAAATTGTTTTTGAATATCATAATATACAGAAATGTATTAAAAAATAACACTACATTATACAAACCTTGTATCTAGTTAATATAGGTTATATTACAAACAAAAACAGCGGTAACTGAAGAGTTACACGATACAATTTTTTTGCATAAAAGTTTACCTGCGATGCTATAAGTCAGTGAAGTGCCACTCTAATTACCAATGTATCGATAAAGGCTTATCGATAATCATATCGTGATTAATGTATACATATGACTTAACAATTTTCTGATTAGATTACATCAAACCAGTATAAAACGTTATTACAAAATAGTTTAAGAGCCCGTAACATAATCGCGAACCACTTTTTCAGATACATTGTTTGACGATAACTATTCCTTATGTAGGCAACATTTGCAGAAACTAGGTACTATTTCACTAAACATAAAAAGTCGATTTAATTTCATTGAAAATTTTCATCAAAATCAATAACAGACAATTAAATGCGTTAAAATAGTACAAAGATAAATCGCTGTCGTATCTTGGTCGTCGCTAGTGTTGTTTATAGATGTCATATCGATATCGATATATTGGCAGGATTGACCGCCGCGACGTTGCGGATGGGGACCGCGTCGACCCAGACTTGTTAGACCGTGCGGTGCGGCTCCTCCAGCTGCAGAAACTAGACCGCATTTACTCCTACCACACCCGACCAAGGTACGATATCGATGTTTCCCGTTCCTCTCCCTATTCCTTCCACGTCATGATGAGAGGATCGATGTTATATGTCAATATTACACGTTACGGCGAGAAGTGAACAAATAATACATTTGTTGTATCTGTACGATTTATAGGTGTATTTTATTATACTGAATACGTAATTCAAGACTCTGCAATTCAAGTATCTCAATATTCAAAGGTTTACTAACTTTTTGATAATTTCGCACGATATAAACGTATTTTTCGACAAGCTGCTGGCCGCGAATTCGTCATGTAAATTATATGTGATTGGTTTTAGTTTTCTTCCTGGTTTCACACGTGATAATATACACCTACATTCTATCGAACTATTGCCTAAGCTCTTTTTTCCTTTCCTTTCTTTTCAGTAATTTTTTTTGATAAAAGTTAAACTATGCCTTGTTTTGACATCCCTGACAATGTCGAATTTCTTAACGATTCATTGCGAATCTGAGACATGAAATGTATCAGATAAATAAACAGACTCACATTTGCTCTTATATTTTGTAATCTTTTGGCACGGCCAAAAGATAACAAAATATAAGAGCCCGTCCGCTTTACATCGTTTATCACTGCTAGAAAACGTTGTTGGGAAATGGCTCGGCCCTCGGGAATGGCTCATTTTTCCGGGATTGAAAATATCCTATTGAATAAATTATATCGAATATTAGGTATATTTTTCACGGCAACTCAAACGTGAGATTGAATAAATAAAAAATATTATGAGTTGTTATGTGGTTCTGGAGAGAAAATAATAAAAGTTGCTAAATATGTAAATCTTTGTTGGTCCATGTATAAAATTAAAAATATATATTGACTAGCAATATTAAAAGCTGCCAACCCCTGCCACGTAATATCGCACGGCATAGGTGATAAGTCTATATATTTATCTTCTCATGTTATATAGAACTACAAGAAAGTGGTATATTTTAGTTATGAACTTATGACTTTTGCCGATAAAGAGACATATTAAGTTATATATTTAAATAACCAACGTCTTACACTTTAACATCAAATCAAAAATTCGCGACACAGCGGGAAACGAACCCGCACCTGCCTTGACGGGGCAGGTGCTCCAACCGTTAAGCTACGAGCCGCTTCGCACTTGGTGTCGAAATCCCTGATCTAATGATTCTAATAGACGGTCTAAGCGACCTACCTAACGTCTTTATTATATATTTAAAACGTTATTTTACTTGTAATTCAATTAAAATAGTTAATTAAAATAGTCGTTGGCACTGATTTAAAATATCACCTATATCTTAACTGTAAGAAGAAATACGAGTAACATTAAGCTGTGAAACATTTTAACTTATGAACATGTATTCTCATAAGTATAGATATTTATAAAGGTTTTTGTTAACAGGTTCGGCAAGCGCTCCGATGCTTTCTCAAACTGGGCTAAGGATTTGGAAGTAAGTATGCGATTTTCATTTATAAGAGAAATCGAAAAAAAAAAGATACAATAGCTAATAAAATTAATTACATTATCTAGTTATCATAATAATTCGATAATCAAAATTAATCTAAGGTACAATAACAGCATTAAAAATTGAATGAAACAAACGTTCCGAATTGCGATTAAACCATGATACAACTAATTGTATATGTTCTACGCGTGTAATTACCTGATGACAAAAACGATAAAAATTATCATAAAGCTTGAATTAAAATTACGTATTTTATTAAGTTATATATACTATTTTCACCTTACGGTCGCTTATTCCTTATTTATAGGTGTATCTTTAAACAGAATTTCGCACAATTTTTATAATTTAAGGAATTATTTAAGTGAACATTCAGAATAAATAGCTTTCTCTACCATGACAATTAATAGGACATTGTTAGTAATAGATCCGCTGTTCCTTCACTTTCAAAAGTATTTTTAAAAATATCGCATATAATTAAAAATAAAACTAAATGGTTTTAGTAAAGCACCTGCCAGTGCTTAAGATCACCTGCTTAAGAACAAAGCCAACCAATGAATGTACCATTTATGATGTCAACGTGTCCATTGTATTGCGAACAAACCGTTTGGAATTTTTATTTATTTATTTACAATAAGCACACTTACAACATACTAAACATTTATAGTTGAAGTGACCATATTAAAAGATCTGAGATGTATATACGTCGATGACAAGTGCACATAACATTTTTAAAATAGGTATAGGTAAATTGAACCAACTTGAAATGTCTGAACACGGGTCAAACGACAATAAAAGTAATCTCAACTCTGAATTTGTACTCGATTTCGAAAAGGAGGAGGTGAAATCAATTCGGTCGGTATTTTTTTTGATTATTCGACGACGGCTGAACCGATTTTGACAATTCTTTTTTTGTTTGAAAGGGTATACCCCCTGTGGTCTGATTGTAAGGAAATCAGGATCTGATGATGGGATGCTGGAGAAACCAAAGGAAATACTCATAAATATTTTGCCTGCTTGGTACCGACTTCAAAATGTTTTTGAGTAAAAAGATTATTTTTAGGTTTTTAGTTTACTTTTGAAGTCGGTTTATTTTTGTGGAAAAGTTCACTAAAAAGCTACAATCTACTGACATATTTTTGACTAATTGATTATGATATAATTTCCTAATAATATTGGTCCAGTTAAATGTGGGTGGTAAAACGGATAACATTTACACATTAACTCCTCTGACAGTTTTTGCGATTTCTACATTGACATAAAACATCGTATTAGTCTTATTTATGTAAATAAAATTCACATAATATTTTACAAACATATTATTTAAATCCCAAAAATACTGTACATTTTAACATTAAAAATCCTCTCCGACGTACTGAGTCGATGCTCAAACAGTTTAATGGAAACGCACTGCGCTAAATGATACACCTGAAATTTATTACTTGTGACTATTGTTGTTGACTATATTTTAAAGCTAAATACGATACTCGCAATATTTTTAAACAGAGTTGCGTCATTATTTAACTTTTTTTTTTCAAGATGAATGATTACATATTTAATTGCATTTTGAATTTAGTTACGATAAACTGCGGTATATTTCTTTATTATATTAATAACCTTTAAAGAAACAAATTGATACAATTCGTTTATTAGTAAGGTAAGTATTTGTTACTCGCGTATGTATGACATTGTTGTATTGCACTTTACAGATGAAAACAATAAAGACAGAAAGATAATAACAAGCCAACACATAGTAAGCAGGTAAGTTGGATAAACAGGAGTTAAAATTAGAATGATTGCGGTTAAAAATAGAGTTAATAAAAAAGCGACTACAGACGCGAAGACAAAAGGTGTTCGTAACACGTGCGTCCTCGGCAGATGTCATAACGACTCGCGTACATTGGCGTTGGCCGCGCATCGGTCGCATATGGCCAGTCATCGATATATAATTAACCTATAGCCTATACACGGACGCAGTGAAACAGTAAAGGTCAAAAGATTGCCTATTCTTATATTTCCATATACAAAAGCGTATACAGTATTTTAATTGGTATTTCGCTGAATGTTAAGTGCTCTAGTATGGAGGCGTTTTAAATATACGAAACAAAAATATTTTTAAAATAAACGTAATTTAGAAAAAAATACAATTATTTCAATCTCGAATATCAAGTGCGGGTACTCGAAAAACTAGTTGGATATGATATATTTGAATAGTATTTATGTAATGGATACGTGATTGGTCAAATGCTGCATACCTACTTGCATGTCGAACTTAGATGACTGGCTATGTGGGTAATTTCTGTATTTATACCTAAGTCCAATGTATCTGTACCAAATTAATAAAAACCCTTTAGTGTTTGTATAAGTTTGTATATTCATTTTAATATATTTTGATAGCATGGTATATTTATACCATGCTATAAATATACCATGCTAATAGAAATATGTTTAAAAATCGTCTTGACCTTAAAAATAGTCTCTATACATAGAAAACAACACTTTGTTAAACAACAATAAATAATAGTCCATCTGAACAGCGAACTTTTGATTATTTGTTTAACAACTTTCTTTTAGGAAGTTTGTATTCAGTTGCACTTATAAACATGTTTTTTTTACCCAAAACGCCGTTTATTTCATCTACTAACCTAGAGAGAGAGTAATGTGTCTGGCATGTTAGTTTGTACGTATACTTTTTTGGGTTTTTTAATTAGTTGTACTTGTTTTTTGAGTCATAATTAAGTAACAATATCGCATACCAGTGAATGGTCAAGTTTAATGCCATCATTAACAATAGGTATACACCGGATCTTTTAAACGAGTAGATACTTCGTTTAGACATACCTATGTTTATTTATATTTTAATTAATACATCTCGGAAACAGCTCTTACAATTTCGCTGAAATTTGTTATATGGGGGTTTTAAGGGGCAAAAAATCGAACTACCTTAGTTTTATATCCTTAAAACGCATGTTATTGAGTTTTAGTATTGCACCAAAAAAGAAGTTTGAGCGTCTGTCGCCCAGTACAGCAATAACTTTGTCTACAACATTGTCTACAATCGTGTGAAAACTTTGTATTTGCATTTTGATAATACACTACGATTAATAATTTAATTAAAGACGTTTTCACATTTATTACAAATTATTTGCGTATGAAATAGGTAACAATTATAAGGAACAATACTTCCTGCTTTTCAAGTATAAAGTCACAGTAAGGCATGACACGGTCATACAATTAACGCGTGAAATCGTACCTGCTGGCGAGTGGTCCTTGGTGTGTGCACTACGTGACAAAAGTCCCACGGTTCGTTCTATTCGCCTAAAAATGCAGCGCCAAATTAAAATGAACCCTATGTTTTTAACAAAAGGCATAGAATATTGCTGTAGGCTCAGCTTTGTAGATTCACTACAGAGTAGCGTCGCTATGGCGCTTTGAACTTAAAAGCGTGTACAATTTTTAGCGTTAGAAACGTACGATGTAACAATTATAACGAATAATATGAGATTTAACTTGGTCATAAATTATTAAATTACTACATCATTTAGTATTTAGGAATCGATACTACCAGGGAAGTATTGGTACCACAAATTAATATCTACCTATGTACTTTACCCACCGATTAAGTAGAAGACAGCGATGCATAAATGTGATTCCAATATACCTTTAACATATAATCGTCCTTAAAATTTATGTTAAATACAATTTGGCCAATGCCGGAAACAGACACTTTGACATTGTAGAATTACGTCCTACGGAGACAGATACTTATCGATGTGGATGGACCTTAAAGTTTAAAGAATAAAGTTTAATTTACTAGAGCATTTCTCGTCGTCGTGGCCGCGGTATTGAGTGTCTCCGACGCCAGTATAACACATTCTATCCTCATTTGCATGGAAATGAGATCCCTGAACATTCTCGGAGGCGCAACCCTCCGTCTTCCGGCGCCTCCTTTACTTAATTACAATGACGACATACTCGTTCAATATGACTGGTACGTAAGTAACTTGTACTTAAGTCCAGTGCTAGTATTAAATAAGGGCCCTGAAGTGAGGTAGTTACCATGTTTGCTAAACGGTTTCTTTTCACTGCATGAGAAGGATTTTAAACTCTACAAAATTACTTTATAAACTATTAATTAATTTAAACGAAAGAGTAAGCCTTGTAGATTCCGCACTATCCTTAATACCTTACCAATATGCATTAACACATTCCTTCGCAAACTTAAAAAAGTTAATATCATTTAAAGGCCTTTATAATCAGCACGTGTATCATATTAACAGAGATTCCGAGCTACTGTTATTTTTATAGCCAGAACGACAGGGCTTATAACGATTTTATTGTTTAAAAGCTTTCAGTTAATTAATTAATCCGCGTACACGTGCATAATTACCTTTTATTTACCGGTCAACACACATTCGCATGTTACAGGGCACGCGACCGCCTACCACCCCGGCTTCCATGCTAACACCATTACTGTAATTAGAATATGCTTAGGCATAATTGATGCAGTCATAAACTAGTTTCGAGATAGGACATAGCGTTACATGAATAATCGATCCACTTAATTTTAATGAATATTTAGCTTATGATCAATATTATATGTATAATTAGATGGGCTTTCACAAACAGAATACGGTTAATTATTAGAACACTTTTACGATATTATTCACACTATAACTGTACTGTTTCTGGAAATTATTTAGATACCTATTTAGAGATAGTCGCATTTCAGTGTTTTAATTATGATAAATGCCAGTATACCATTAATTGCTTATGAATATGATGATGGCTTATGGTGTCTGTTTTCCATTAACCACAATCACTCTTAGGTCTACTAAAAAGTTTTTACGTTCAATTTAAGCGCCAAAATTCATTATTTTAAAGATTATATTGAGTATTAAAAGGGTAGGAAACTAATAAATACCGAAAGCTATTCATAAACCTACTGTAATTCCTTTCCTATGTATATTTACAATCTATAGGAACTATAGTATTGTAACAACCGGGCTAAGTTTATGCTAATAAAATCTTTAAATTATTTAAGTGTTAATCATAGTTTATCCCGTATTTCTCGTTTAAGCCCAGATGACTTTGTTCGTATCTTGTTTATAACATCTCAGAAGGATCGCTCCTAATGTTAATTACTTTAAGGTGTTTCAGTATTAATAAATTAATAATAACTTATGACATGAATTTCTTATAGATATGACTAGTTTGATTACCTTTGTCGTGGTATTGTAAAGACAGATAGATTACATCACGAATCATATGACAAATTAATATGATTATAAAAATTAATTTGGAGGAGCGTAAATGATTTTTTTTTACCGTGGGAGAGCCATGCATTTGCACGAATGGGCCAGCTCGACCGGAGTGATACAACGGC
>DVTA01000123.1:0-11973 GCA_018233265.1 Junonia stemosa | reverse complement strand
GCGGAGGACCGGGATGTTTGGCGCAAACTTGGGGAGGCCTATGTCCAGCAGTGGACTGCGATTGGCTGACGACGACATGAGAAACATTGCTCGTAACGTCACACCAAAAATTTTAAAATTCTAGGTGCGAATATACTCGTATTTTTGACGAAAGCAATATATCCCACATTCTCTTTAAATGTCCTAAGGTTTTTTATGATATTCTTCCTCCTAAGCACATTGACAGCCCATGCTTAACATATGATACAAATTGATCTTTCACCATACGTCCTTGGACATTAGAAGTAATTAGGCGCACAGATTGTATGCCGTTCATTGGCAAGTACGTCTCTGTTAGAGAAATAAATATTATTGAGACGTCTAGCCTAGACACTCAGAAAAGTAAAACACCAATAATCCAACACATTTTTTTTACTGACAGTAAATAATGCAAAGGAAAAAATTCAGTGAAATCCATTAAGACCTGGGCTACAACATGGCTTATTTCTCTATTTACACACAACGTGTGTCTAAGGTGACTTCTTCTAAGTGGTACTGCCGGCATCCTTCAATTTCTTGTAACAACTAAGACAGCATTTTCTAGCAATTTTGTTATTAGCTGACTGCCGGTGTACGCAACAGCGAAGGGTGCGGGGAGGGCGAGACCATTCTTCGCCCTCCTGAGAAGGCCGCGGACGTGCTGCGAAAGCGATCTCGTAGCCTCTCCGTTTTCGGTGCTGTAGCGGCCATCGCAGGGGGTTTTAGTGAGTACATCTCACATAACCCGACATCCACCCCAGGAGTCGGGTATCTATGAAGATTTACCCAGCGTCAACAAAAAAAAACATTAAAGATCTTGATCGTCCTACAGCGGGTGCAACTATGTATATCTACAATTGCCAATAATATGGCAATTGTAGATATAGTTGGGATCATAAAGTGGCCAGATAATAATCTATTTTTTTGGTTTTTAATTAATTGTGGCAAAACATCTGCTGCTATGTTTTTGTACCAAATACAAAATAGATCTTGCTCTGGAGAATTGTAGCTTGCTAATTGATCCACTATATCAATTCCTTTTTTGACATTATTGTAGGTAAATAGAATCTTTGGTTTCATAATGGACCAAAACCCTTCAAATAGTTGCATTGCATCATTGTGGCATGTTTATAACATAAATATGCCAATTTACGATAATTTTTTTAAAGACCGAATTTTCATTTACTTTAAGGATATTTACACAATAAAGTTACTTAAACTAGATCATTACCTAATGACGTCTTATATAAACTATGTACATAATATAAAAATAGAAAAAAGATAATAAAAATAATTATAATAAATATTAAATACCTATTGTACCGTAACAGCAATATCATATGTTAATAATATTAAATAATAATATATATTTAAGGTAATTAATAAAAACTTTTATTTTTATTGTTTTATATTTTCTAAAACCAGAACGCACCCTTCATATTCCAATAAGAGAACTAATCGTTGACATCGACCTTAACGGCATTATACATAAACGAAAATAGCAATTAATTGTCCGATCACGCCGCAAACACAATGCAATCAAAAGGCTCCGAACGCCCCCAAAGGCTCCAAATCCCGGTATCGCTAAAGATCAAAATAACATTTGTTCCGAAATCATTTATCAGGACTGATTCTCTTTCCATTTGGCGTCCCCAACCGAACTCAGCCAAACCGATTATTAGGATTGGGTTTTATGGTATAAGCGGTAGCGATATATCGTAGTTTGTTTTAGTTTTACTTGTTTTGCGATTTTCCCTTCTCGGGAGTAGGTATTTTGTTGAAGTATACAGCCGAATGTAAACTATTTAGAGTAAACGAACGCAACGATTCGACTTTTCTCTGTTTTTTGTTCTAATTATTACAACATTAATTTGTTCATTTATTTATAGGAAAATGGTGAAGAAATTCACTTTTTAAATATTCTCCGTCAATTTGAGAATATCGCATTATCTATGATAAAACATTATTGATGTATGTTCAGGCTACATCTTCCCTTCAGATTTTACAAACACATTTTTTATTATGTACCTACATCTTTGAAAAATTAAGATTTTAATTATCAATGATAATTAAAATCGAAGTTATAAAAATAAATCTTAATTTTATATAAAGGGTTGTTATTTTATTTCAAATGTAAATGGAAAAATTTATCAACAGTTAAATCGTAAAAAAATCAAACCGAAAACTAAAATTAAAACGCTATCCGTTCGCGCTACCGCAGTCAACATGACCACGACACAATCAGACTAATGTGTTTCAGGGGAATAGCTTCTTTGTGGGGAGATCGTCATTAATACTTGTTGGTGACGACACTTAGATTAAAATTTAATATTCCTATTAAATCCCGACACTTGCTATGAATACTTAACTAGCTGGAACTAACTATCAAATTTTTAAATTGAGGAACTATCAACAATAGTGACTATTGGAAAATTTTAAAGAGACTTTTTATGATAATAATAATAATGCACACATAAAAGAAAGAAAACAACAAAAACCAAGCAAGAGTTGATACAATTAAAAGCATGCAAAGGGCGACCTTATCACTAAGTAGTGATCTCTTCCAGACAACCCTACAGAAAGAAACTTGCCTAATAAAAACGGGCGAGTGCACAACAAATGAATAAAATGAAATTTCAATACATACATAATTACACAAATACATAATACATACATACAGAAAAACATACATACATACATACATAGTTACATAAATAAATACATATAAATACATATACATACATATACAACATACATCACACGAAATGTAAGTATAGCAGTAGATACAAAATTAAGTAACAAATGTCAGGGAAGAGATAGATAGTAATTTTTCGTACGAGCTTTAAAAATAGAAATAGAAGGAGATTGGCGGATTTCAGGTGGAAGAGCATTCCACAATCTTATTGCCTTTACTGTGAACGAGTTCATATATGATTGTGTCTTACAAATAGGCATACTTAATTTATTATCGTTTTGGGACCGGAGATTGAGGTGAAGAGATGGATTCGCTAAAAAAGAGAAACATTCTTTTAAATACAAAGGAGTGCAAGGATGGAAAAGAGTACAGTAAAGGAGAGAGAGGATATGGAGGTTACGACGATGTTTTACTCGGAGCCACCCAAGTTCAGAGCGGAACTGCGAAACATGGTCAAACTTCCTAAGTCCAAATATAAACCTAATACACATATTTTGTAGACGATCTAGCTTGTTTATCAGTTCCTCAGACAGGTCAGGATAGCATAAATCTGCATAGTCCAAGATAGGAAGCAGTAGGCTATTAGCAAGTAAAATCTTGGTCTTGGTTGGTAAAAAGTTTTTCCATCTTTTGAGAGAATGGACAGTTGCAAAAATTTTACGACTAATCTCAGTAACGTGCGGTCGCCAGGAAAGAGAACTGTCCATTATAAGACCAAGATTTTTAACTTCCGGGGAAAATGCTAAAACTGAGCCGTTGAAGAATACTGATGGAAGGTTATTAGTATTAAGTTTGGAAATTTGATAGGATGTGCCAAGAATCGTAAGTTGGGACTTGTTAGCGTTGACCGACAAACCAAACGACTGACTCCAGTTGGTTATAATGTTTAGGTTAGTATTGAGCTTATCTATAGCTTTATTAATATCCTCAACTGGGGTCGTAATATAGATTTGTAGGTCGTCAGCATACAGATGAAAGGAAACGGTAAGAAGATCAGTGATGGAGTTGATAAAGATGGAAAATAAGAGCGGGGAGAGGACACTTCCCTGGGGAACCCCAGCACTGAGCCGGCAATACGCAGAGTTACGGTCTCCAGTACGAATACATTGTTGCCGTCCGAACAGATAAGATCGAAACCACTCAATAGCATTTGTGGATACGTTAATTGACTCTAATACAGCTAAAAGAATGTCAAAGTCAACTGTATTGAAAGCGTTACTGAAGTCCAGCAAAGCCAGAATGGTAACATGCTTTTTATCCATTCCGAAGCGGATATCGTCGAGAACCTTCGCAAGTGCCGTCACAGTACTGTGGCCAGGTCGGAAACCAGACTGGAAAGGACTTAAGATACTGTTACGTGTAATAAATTGATTAAGTTGAAAATGAACAATACGCTCCAGTACCTTAGATAGGAAGGGAAGAATTGATATAGGACGATAGTGTGATGGTAATGTAGGATTGGATATTTTAGGAACAGGAATTACATGTGCAGAGCGCCAGACATCAGGAAACGTCATGGAAGAAAGCGAGAAGTTGAAAATATGACATACGACAGGCATAATTTCATCTAGGATTAAGACAACCATTTTACGGCTGATGCCATCACTGCCAATGGCGTCAGACGAAATAGCAGATACATTCTTGCTAATTTCGTCAGCAGTGATGGGATCAAAGGCAAAGGAGGGATAATTGGGTTTTACGCGGGATTTGAGATGGGAAATAGTTGTACATTTATGAGGATTGGATACGTTAGTGTTGGAGAAATGATAGTTAAGAATATCTAAGTCGGTATTGGAGGGGATGCTTGCCTTTGATCGACCGATTCCAAGTGATTGCAAAAATCTCCACACCTCAGATGAGTTCCTATTGTTGACAGATGTATGAACATATTTCCACATTCGTGCGCTCGCAGTCTGTACGCGCGGACGCATATATCGTAAGGAGTGTCGCTTGTTATTCACATTGTTTTTTCAACTTACCCTCACAAAATAAAAATGTAAAAATGAGTGAAATAAGTCAAAATAAGCAGTGCAATATACAATATGTTACTCGTAGTACTGAAGAAGAGATTTCTATAATGGAAGAGTGTGTAGATAGTGATCGAGATGAAAATATATTAAGAGAGAAAAGAGTAAGAACGAGTAGTGGTAGTCAGGACGAAGAATTTATTACAGTTACTAAAAGAAGACCGAAACGATTTGCTTCACGGCGATTAAATGAAAATTATACTAATGACGTTGAAAGTAATATAAATAATGAAAAAATTGAAATATGCCTTACATCAAAGAATGTGTTGCCTAAACAGATGGCCTTGGCTAAATTGTTAAGATCTGAAAATATACAAAATATTTTAACTGTTAAATACAAGAGCCCATACAAAGTGTGTATTGAATTTGATAATGAAGAAAGTGCTAAAAAGTTATTAACATGTAAAAAAATGTTGGATATGGATTTTAGATGTCAATTGACACAGGAAAACCAACTATCTTACGGTATCGTCAGAAATATTGAATTAGAAGTACAAGAAGAAGAATTATTGTCTATTTTTGAAAGTGACAGTGAAATAGTTTCTATCAAAAGATTAAAACGGTTAACCGAAAATGGAATATGGAAAAATTGTGAAACAGTGAGAGTATGTTTCAAAGGTTCAACTTTGCCCTCCTATATACATATATACGGATGTAGGTTTCAAGTTCAACCGTACACATTTCCAGTTACACAATGCTCCGGTTGCTGGAGATTTGGCCATATTAGAAAATATTGCCCATCAACTAAAATTATTTGCCCAAAGTGTTCACAACAACACGAGAATTGTGATGTCAAAGACTTCACATGTTCGAATTGTAAAGGTAATCATATGGCGTTAGATAAAAGCTGTCCTATATTTAAAAAAGAAAAGGAAATCAGAAAAATTATGACGGAACAAAACTGTACATATCGTAAAGCGTTGGCATTATATCTAATTAAAAAAAAAGAAAGTGAGCAAAATATTACGAAAATTAATGAACAAGAAAATCATACCATAAGCAATGAAATATTAGATAAAAACAAAAGTTATAGGGATGTTTTAATAACCGAAGCCTCAGGAAATATTGAAGATGTACGAACAGGCATAAGTGAAAATAAAAATAGAAACAATGATGACAGACTACAACAAAAAACACAGAAGAAGAACAATAAAATAAGGAATCACATTGATAATAGAAAAGATGATAATAATGACAATTTAGGAAACGAGAGTACAGCTGTAGTAGAAAATTTAACAGAATGTAATGAGGGTGAAAAGGAAAGAAAGAAATTCGATTTTGAATCTTTATTAACAAAATTGAAAGGCATATGTTTCTCTAATTTTAATATTACAGAAGAGTTTAGTAACATTTTTATGGTAATCGTCAAGAAATGTAAAGAATTTATAGTAAGCCTAATTAAAGAAAGTGATATATTTGATAAAATATTTAATATAATTTGTAATGGATAGGTTGTATAAAAATTTTGCACTTAAGATTATTCAATGGAATTGCCAGAGTTTAAAGCCTAAGCTGGATTTATTTAAAGCGTTTATAATGGAGGAGAAAATTCATGTAGCTATTTTAAGTGAGACGTGGGTAGATAGGAATTTTGATTTAAATATTAGTGGATATAATGTGTTCACGAAAGATAGGAATGACACATATGGTGGTGTAGCTATAATAACCCATAAAACATTAAAGACACAAATTTGTGATATAAATAATCAAAATTCAGGCATAGAAATTATTAATGTAAGAGTTTTAAATTGTAAAAGTATTAAAAACATAGTATCCATTTATTGTCCGTCATCTGTTCGTACAATTCAAAGTGATTGGGATGAAATATTTTCAAAATTTAATAAAAACAGTATTGTTGCTGGAGATTTTAATGGTCATCACCACGTTTGGTCAAATAGGTTGGATACTAGAGGAAAACAAATATTAGACTCTGTTATGGAATTTGGTCTAGTCTCAATTAACAACAGTGAACCCACTAGAATTAAATTAGTACAAAATAATGTTCAGAAATCATCTCCCGATATTACATTTGTAGGGTCAGAGATCGCGATAGATTTTAATTGGCAAATTACTAATGAAAATTTTGGAAGTGATCACTTAATAATTAAGTTTATCTATAATTACAAAGACAAAATAAGTGTAGTTAGCAAACGAAATTATAAACAAGCTGATTGGTGTTCCTACCAAAATACCCTTGAACAATTTTTTTCTGACTTTACAAATATAACTGACATACAAGAGAGCTATAACTTATTCGTAGAAAATTTAAATCATTCAGCAAACCTTCATATCCCAATGATTAAAATTTGCAGTAATCCGACAACTAAATTTAAACCACTATGTTACTGGAATCCATCCTTATCTAAAACAGTAGCTATCAGAAGGCTGGCATTGGGTTCATTTAGACGCAATCCAACACCTTACAATTTAGATATCTTAGAGGAAAAGATTGAAGATAGTAGAAAATTAATTGTAAAAGCTAGATCTCTTAACTGGCACAAAACATGTGATAGCCTATGTGAAAATACCACCACTACCCAAATGTGGAATAAAATGCGCTGGATAAAAGGATATAGGAATAAACCAGTATATGCAACTATAGAACAAAAAGAAAATTTACTTAAGTCTCTTGCACCTGATTATGTTACCTTGCCTGCTCCAAATTTTGTCTCCAGCAATTCACTGATGGAATCTACATTTTCAATAGAAGAGTTAAATGCTTGCTTGAAGAAGAAAGACACATCGCCGGGAGAAGATCAAATCACATACTCGATGATATATAATCTTCCGAAAGTCGCTAAAGTTTTCTTGCTCAAATTATACAACTGTATACTTTACTCTGGCTATATACCCTATCAGTGGAGAAATATAACAATTTTGCCGATTCCGAAACCAGGTACCTCTTCTGCTGGAAAACTAAGACCTATATCGCTTATGTCATGTCTTTGTAAAATTTTTCATGCAATGATTGCCAAACGAGTAGAATGGTATGTGGAGAAACATAATTTTTTGTCATCACAAACATGTGGATTCAGAAAAGGACAATCATGTCTAGACTGTTTAACTCGTTTAGTATCGTATATACAAGTTGGTTTTTCAAAAAATATTTCAACATTAGCGTGCTTTTTGGACATAGATGGGGCTTATAATAATGTACTAATAGATAAAGCTACAAAAATTCTTGATGATTTAGGTATTGGTTCTAAAATATGTAAATATCTATTTAATTTTTTGAATGAAAGACACTTAAAAATTAGAGCAGAAACAGAAAACGATTCAGAAATGGTGCGATGGACTAACAAAGGTTTAGCTCAGGGTGACCCAATTTCGCCTTTATTATTCAATATTGTGACAATTAACGTTATGCAACAGAGTCAAAATTTAATGGTTAGTCAATATGCCGATGATTTTGTCTTTTACATTAGTAACTCGAATATAAGCGATAGTAGTTTTCAAATGCAACAAGGTCTTAATGCAGTAATTAAAACTTTGGATACAGTTGGCTTAGAACCCTCTCCACATAAAACAAAAATATGTCTCTTTACTAGGCAGAGGAAACTAGAGGATATTTATTTATACATAAATAATCAACGTTTACAAGTCGTTGATCAATTTAAATATTTAGGCACTTGGTTAGACAAAAATTTAAGGTGGACAAGACATATAAATGAAGTTTGTGAAAAATCTTTTAAATGTTTTAATTTACTTAAAGTACTAGCAGGATCAAATTGGGGTATGCATCCAATACATTTAAGACGTTTATATATTTCATTAGTACGTAGTAGGATTGATTTTGGCTGTTTTTTATATGATAATGCTGCAAAAGTACATCTTTCTAAATTGGACAAATTACAAAATCAAGCATTAAGAATCATTGGTGGATTT
This sequence comes from Junonia stemosa, assembly GCA_018233265.1. NCBI lineage: Eukaryota > Metazoa > Arthropoda > Insecta > Lepidoptera > Nymphalidae > Junonia > Junonia stemosa. The sequence continues at coordinate 3,348 of DVTA01000123.1, read as the reverse complement.
ATTCGAAGTACTCCAATACACGTCATGGAAAGTGAATTGTCTATTTCACCTTTGTGGCTAAGGAGAAAATATCTAGCATATAAATATGGTCTTAAAATACAAGCTCTAGGGAATAATCCAACTATTGAAATTTTAGATAACTTAGCAACTGTTTGTTTAGGAAATCGTTTTTGGAGTAAAAAAAAGAAACCTTTGCTGATTGATATTTATAACGATACGAAGAATCTTACTACAACTGGCTCTAGTCGCTTAGATATGTTCTCTCTTGATACTTGGATGACCAACATAGTTCAAGAAAACTCTATCAAAACAGAATTAAAAAGTATAAATGGACCAAAAAAAGCATATGAGATAAACTGCCTTAAAAATGATGTATTAAGGGAATTGGAAGAAAATTATTCTAATTGGTACACGTTATATACGGATGGATCTAAGCAAGAATCGTGTTTGGGAGCGGCTTTTTTTGATCCAAGTAAGAAATTCTATAAAACATTTAAAATAAAGAGTGAGAAAATTTCAATAATGACAGCCGAATTGTTGGCAATTTTGGAAGCATTGATGTATATTTCAGAATTGGGTGTGAGAGAAGTTGTTGTGTTTACTGACAGTAAAAGCTCACTGCAACATATTGCTAAGTGCGCCTCTGGATACAGAGGGTCATCGTTAGCATATTCAATTTTGAAGATTTTATTAGAATTAAAAGAAAAAGATATATATGTCATACTACAATGGATACCTTCACACATAGGAATTACCGGTAATGAAGAAGTTGATAAATTAGCCACGTTAGCTTGTAGAAATGGATCAGATATTAACATGAAGCCGAATCAGACAGAATTACTTTCAAAATTTAAAAATCTTTGCTTACAGTTATGGAAAGAGTATTTTAATAAAATGTCAGTTGATAAAGGGATATGGTATAAAACACTACAAAGCGAACCCCCTCATATACCTTGGTTTTCTCAAATAAAATTAAGTAGAAATATACTTGTAACAGCATTTAGAGTTCGTTCTGGACATATACCGTTAGGCAAATTTAAATTTTTAATGAAAAAAGTAAACTCACCAAATTGTAGAATCTGTGGAAGTGTAGAAGATTTACGACATGTAATTTTAGAATGTGTTAGAAACAAAAAGGAAAGGGAAGCGTTATTACATGCGTTGGGTGTAAAATTATCAAATGTAGGTAGTATTAATACTATTTTATCAATACCGTATTCCGAGTCTGCAATTAAAGTATATGCATGTATTAACGCATTTCTTAAAAAATATAATACATAGTTGATAATCAGTAAAATAAGTTAATAATTTAAGTTTGTATTGTTAGAATCATTAGGCTACGATGGGGCCAAATAGAAAATAGTTCTATTTGGCATGATTGTTAAATGATGTCTGTGTTATTTGAAGTCTGCTGAATTTTTCCTAATACTAGCTTATAATCTTCGTCAAACATATTATACACAGCAAGAATTAACTAAATCGGAGTCTCAGTAAGTGCTCTGTCACCCTTTGTGTTCACGGTCAATTGAACACATTACCTGTCCTTTGTGTTCTTCAGAGATGTGAAGCGTGCTTTATTTATGTTTTATCTGTTTGATGGGAATAGTTTGTTTGCTGTTATGCGATGAACAATGAGGTAGTTGGTTGTTTAATTTTGGGTAACTTTTCGTTTTGACACTTTGATCGTTTTGGTATGTTAAAATAAAATTACAAGTAAAAAAGACAATAATAATGGACTTTAAAAAAGAAGTCAATCTTTGAGTTTGATTAGGTGGTAAATGGTATGGTAGGTTAGGTGAGTAAACGGGTGACAGAACTTGTCACCCACACGCATCATTCAATATAGACCTTGGCAGTTATTGCACATTTATGTTTTGGATTGACTGATAGTTTTAGGTCACGATCTTTAATTTTCAGGAAAATCTATCCTATTTATATAACAGATGCCTTATCACGCTAAACCTTTTATGGACTAAGCTATTAATTTCAGTACAGTTTTGTATCTTCATTAGAGCTACAGTATTCACTTTCATTGTTGATTTTTAAATCAACTGTCATAAATTTAGCTGAAAGCAATAGCGATAGTTTTACAACGATTAGGCCGTTGTTTAAAATTCCATCCCAGTTCTGATGCAGCATGAGCCTGAGTTATGTGTGATGGCGCTGATAGCCACCAAGATTTATTGGGCATAATTGCTGTTCCATGGATACACTGTAATATAAGCGTTTAGGATATAGAACAATGGACCTAACATATTGGTGTTAATAAAGCTCGCTTTTATCCATGCGTTAGTATTATGGGTGTAAATTTGGATTTATTGCATGGGTGGAATTGTAGGTATTTAGTTGGTGAGATAAATTTTTTTGTCAATTTTCGTCATTTTTTTAAATTAAGCTTTTAGGTACTTGGTAGCTATACAAAAAAAGATATGTGTGCTACTTTCGAGTACCTAACTGTTGCTTTGGTATTATATCTTTGCCTTCAGCCTCTTGCTTTCTGATGTTCGTATTAAAATGCAATAGCAATATTTTTGAATATTTTTTATAAATAAATTTAGTAGTAGTATTTAGTAGCAGCCTGTACATATCCTACTGCTGGGGATAAGCCTCTTCTTCTGGTTATGGAGCTTAATCCACAACGCTGCTCCATTGCGATATACATGTCTCAGAATTTCTTCCGCCACATGCAGGTTTCCTCACGATGTTTTCCTTCACCGCCCAGCTCGAGATAAATTTAAACACAAATTTAGTACTTGAAAATCCAGTGGTGCTAGCCAGGGTTCGAAATTTGAACGTGACATTTGGTTAAGATCCACGTGTTCGCACCACTAGGCCATCTCGGCAAAATGATATACCTATTTTTTAATTATTTTATAAATTTAAACCACTACCTTTGTTGGCTTCGTCATCTAAACAAAATAGAAAATGTATTTTTAAATATGTTGACATATTCAGTTCATGTAAATTTTTAAGCTTATTAAATGTCGAGGACAATTTGTTTTTATTTCTATAGTAACAGAAAAGATTAACCTACATGTGCCCACCTTACAACTATTAAGCTTTTTGTCCTTTGTAAACTTTTTACAGGTAAATTTAAAGTATGTTATACTTCTATGCGGATGATTGTCGCCAATTTTTGTGTACCTGTGTTTGTCTTTGTCTTTGGATAGCTTGAAAATATAATTTAACTTGGTAGTCGCTATTGCGCATACAGGGCCACGCCTGTCGGGTTCGCTAGGAGTTTTATAAAATTACGCGTACCAACCAGGCCAAAAACTGTAAAAAGAAAGTTGTAGGTACAATGTTATAAAATAAGAGATTTACTTATATTTTTGACATATTTTATTG
>DVTA01000122.1:0-11974 GCA_018233265.1 Junonia stemosa | reverse complement strand
GTGAGGGCAATTATTTAAATTCATCACTCCGTAACAAGATATATTTATGACAATTTTGTCAAATGCTACAAAAATACAAGGGTAGAGTTCAATAGGGCACAGCTGATTTCAATTTGTGAGGGGCGCGTCGGGAAACAATGACGTTAGTAAATTGACGGTAAATTGTTTTGTTAAACGAACCGCTAACCCTTTATGAAGTGTTAGAGAAATCGTGTTTGAAAGTACTACTGCATTTATGACTTCATACGTTATAATTTGTCCTTGTTTTTTATATAGTTTTAATATTGGTACGTATTACAAAGTAATTAACATGATTAAAATCTAGATTGCTAATGTGTATTGTTGCAACATTTTTCGGTTTTCCTCAAATTCTGAAAAATTTTCGGTTATTATAAGTAAAAGAAATGACTTCCTCATTTCTTTTACCGAATGTTTTCAATATGAAATAATCAGATTATTTGACATATTTGTGAAAATGAGTGGAAGCTTCATACTAAAAAGGTCATCGTCTTTAACGCCTTCTGAGTTGATCAGAGAAATGGCGAACTAATTTATATATTAACATGTCCATCCGTTTAGGAATTAGTCCGAGATGGACGGATGGACCAAGGCACCCGACCTATTAGTTGAAGGAAATTGCCACCGCCCTGTCTTAAATAACTCTTCAAGTTCACTAAGTTTCCTATAGGATGCTATCTAAGATATCGATTAGCAAGTTTCAATTTTGATATTACCTAATTTACCAAGTTTTACTACACCTAACATTAAGGTAAGATTTTTCCTCGATTTGTTCCTACTATAACCATACAAAATTCACAGGATTTTGTTCTACCAACTGCTTCTATCAATGATGATAATGCTCAGAAAGTATTAGCAGTTTCAAGTGAAAACGACAAAAAGGAATTAAATGAAAGCAGTCGTTTCATTTTACAATAAGAAATAAAAATCTTTATTAGAAATATTGTGAAGCGCTCTTAATCCAATGACGAATGCGAATTTTTCCCGCTTCCTTAGAGAAATGCCGGAGTATTTTTCCTCTTGGACCAGTAACTGGATTATTCTTTTCTATAATAAGTTTATTCACAATAACGGAATAAATTTTCCAAGCGTTCTGTGTAAATAGAATTTCAATGTGCCATTTTCATCGTTTCATTCAAATCGTTAAGACGGGTAATTTAGATTTGTTTGTATAAAACCTTGTATTATGGGTGTTTTATAGGGACTTTATCGAGCGTAATGGCATATTTAATTTTAGAATTTCTGTTATTGTATTTACGAGAAAATATGAATTCTTTGTTTTCTTTAATTCTTCTAAATAATAAGCAGTCTTCAGTTAGAAAACATGAAATTATTTATTCCACAATAAAACGTGTAACGTAAAAGGTATAATGTTGGAATAACTCAACTTTTATTTCGTAAAACTGCTGATTACTATCGTATCTAGCGTACAATGAATATATTTGTGCTCAAGATTTTCTTGTGACTGACAATAGGGGAAATTATCCATTGGGCACGCGACAACGCCACCTAAGTGGGCTAGCTCAAATGTATGGAGACGGATTTCTTTCCAACGAAAAGATCTGTGTTGTAGTTCTTATATTCGTATTTTATAATGTTAATCCATACATTGCTTAATATGCTTTAAAAGTTCAAAAGATCATAATAGTAACCACAAAAATCAAAGAACAAGTGCAAAGAGAAATCCTTCTTAAGCTTTCAAGAATTAACAAAAATAAGAGAAAGAGAGAAAGTAATAACAAAAATTGAAATGAAAGATATGAAAAGTAAAGAAACCGTTTCCATAATAAACAGCCACCCTCACCGTTAGGGTAATAAGAGACATTATGATTACGTCGCAAACAATACTGGTAATGTCGCACGAACAATGCCCAATCACCGAAAAGATTAAGCGAGCATTATTGTGTTTCCCTCTCTTTAAGTAAAGAAAATTGTACTTTGATATTTTCTGGCGCACAATATTTAATATCCAATATACGATCACAAAGGTGAACTAAATATTGTTGCTCAAAACGTGGAGTGTAATCAAAAACAGTTCAAGTTGATGTTCTGATTTATAGTTAATTACAAAACGGTTCAATTGGTTGAACATATTGATAATACAATAACTTAACAAATAAGGTTTGAGCATCAAAAATAAAAGTAGCCATATGTAATTAGATGCGAATACCCTAAAATCTTCAATAGACACGGAACATTTAGAATTTTGGAATAGCTTTCATTAATGTCTTATCTTGGAAACTATCCTGCATCTTGAAAAAGCTGCAGTTTTCGTCGACGTTAAATGCTTTTTCATGTAAGTTTTTCATTCCTTTCATCTTGTTTCATGTAAGTCTGCTCTTATTTCGTCTTCGGTCTTGTTTTGCGTCCCTTAGACAGCAGTGACCTAAGGACGCGACACAATGCACTCATCAGGCCTCTCGTTTAGGATAATTGTCGAGTCTTCCCAGCCTCCTGAGTATTTTGCTGCTGACGTTAATAATTCTCTCGTAAATGTATACGGTTCTGCTGGAGAATGTTTCTTTTTATGTTTTTTATTATATTTTATAAGGGTTTCTCTATTTTATTTTGTTGTTTCTTTTATTTAAGTTTTGAGAGTTAGATGGTAGATTTTCTCTAAGAGTGGTATCAGTTTGAGATTAATGCATTCATCATTCTCTTTTGTTGGGTGAAGTTATAATATTCATGTATATGTATTGTATGTTTTTCTATATTTTAAAAGCAAACTGACTAGATTTTATTTTATGACAACCATCAACTTCGTCATAATTATGCATTGTATACAACGTAATAGCATAATAGTAAACAATGTAATGGGATTTTGAAGCGTTGCTTTAATATACATATATAGTAAATTCGAATATAAAAAGCATGAAAAATCTTAAGTTGTAAACAGTTACGCTTTGCTATTTCTCTTCGATGTTATTTTAATAAATTTTAAGCACGCAAAGAAACTCAAATATTACTAAAAAATTTAATTTAGCCTTTACACAGAACCAACGAAGTCTACAACGACGGATTTATATTTTAAACGTTCAGTAAGAAAAAAATAATATATTAAATATCAAAAGAGCTTAAAATATGAAGTTTTTCTATTCAGTTACGATGGGACATTTTTGAATAAAAATTATTGCGAAACAAATGCAATCCACTCAGAAAGTGCACAAAACACTTCTGAATGAAACAGTGGAAATAAAAATGGCGGGTTTATAGTTGAGCATGAAAATACAAGTAAGTACCCGCGTTCGAGTCAAGATGCCACTACATTTCCGCACAGTTGCCCGCAAAGGAAAGCTTTCGATAGAGAAATTTTGTTCTGAGCAGTACTTGAAGATTTTTCTCGATCCAGCACGAGGAAACAGTATTTTCCTCAATGATAAAGCCGCGGCGCGACGTTCTTTGAAGATGAAGATAAACTTAAACGTATTCTAGTCGATGTATCACTAAACATGTCTCATTGTTTATAATACTCTGTACCATTCCCCTTCCCTAACTGTCGTCTCATAAAACAAACAAGTGCACATCCTTTGACAGAGCAACACAAACAATTGTCCAAATCATAAACAATGGTGTACATCGCAAATATTATCTGCGCCCCGCTCAAAGTATCCCTACGTATAATGAACCATTCATACTGCCAAACAAACTCCAACCAACCATATGCAATAATTCTATACGTTCAGCGAAATCCTCTATAGCACTAACTCCCTATCATGTTACAAAGGAAATTAAACCAAAACAGAACAACATTAAAATCCAAAATTAAATGAGTATCTTCATAGATGTAAATCCTTGAGCGACTGACAAAGAACAGAAGCGATTTCACGACATCAAAGTGGAACACGACATATTACGCTTCAAAATAAACACCGAAATAAATACATCGAAATGTTTGCCCCGAAATAATCGGCAATGGGGTGATCATATTCTAAATTATCCGGTAACCGAGGGTAGTTTCCGAAACCCTTTTGATAGTGAGGATTAATTTGCTGTTTGTGCATACGGTTGTCTCTGCGTCGGGATTTGCAATTAATAAAGACTAATACTATACCCAGGGTTTGTCTCTGCCGTGAATTAACCTTTACATGTCGATGGGACAAACACGTAGGAACCGTACAATAAACACCGTATAAAACTTTTCTAACGAAGCTAAATTGTTCACGGGGACGTTGAATTTCGAGTTTTAAAATGGAAGCCTATAATTTGCACATAAAACACATCCTAATGGCATCGTACGTGATCACTTATTCGGTGGACTCACAAAGCGAGGCATCTTCATCTGAAAGCAGACTTTGATTTAAATACATTATTCTTGTAATAACAGAACCGGACGGAGGGATCCATTGAAGTTGTAGAATACATTATTTTAATTCGTACCACCTCTTTGTGACCCCATCAGGGAATTAATGGATTCAAAGCCTTCTCTTCCGTTCGACAAAGAATAATTTGCTAAGTAAATGAACGGGCAGACAATGCTGTTACGATCCCGAGTTTTGTTTCGATGGAAGATTAAAGAGTAGCGAATCAGTGAAAGGTGCCCTTTTCAATCAGAGCCTTTGTGAGCGTTATCTCTGTTAATTTTGGGAGGTCGATGAATGAATTACACAATACGATTTCATTTAACTTATTATTCATGTCTGTTTTGATTTATTCGATCGCCGTTTTCGGAATCAATGTCGTTTTTTTAGAGTCCTTCTGAGGAGAGGATCGTTTAATAATCTCTGAAGTTTATATTAAGATGCATTTAGCGACGAAGCAATAATCTAAATTGAAATATGTTGTCCGAGTTGCAAGATGCCGTCTCAATTCCGTATTCATTGGAAGCGGTAGAATGGAGTAGCTACAGAGAATTATTGTCAAATCTCAGGGGCGTTTCGAACGACGATCCCTTGGACCGGAGCTAGGAAGTGATCTACGCTGCAATATTTGAAAATATTCAACAAAGATATAGACTTAACGTAATAATATAAGATTTGATGAAAACAAATCAATCGTGTAATCGTGTTTTGCCAAAGTTTTTAATAAAAAGAAACACCACCGAAACGTTGACAGTAATTAAATAAAATATTCTGGATTTAAATAAAGACTGTATAAAATATCTATCTATCTAATCTCAACACTGCAAATAATTTTTAAGAGTTAATTTTGCACAAACAGTATTTACATTCCACGATCCATATTCTTGATATCAAACTTAAGAACTACATCATCAAACTCTAAATCTACAAGCTTATCAAGAGATCAATAAAGAGTATCTACTGTTTCCAAATAAGAAAGACGTATTCTCTATAAAGGGATATCCAAAAAGGTGTGTTTCGTAGCTCATAAACGCGGGATGTTTAAGATGAATTTGGGGATCGACTCGACCCCTGTCGTCGGTCACTTATTGTTACGTAACGACAACCGGGCCCGACTTTGTAGCGTCTTAGTTTACTGCCGCATAACTTTACACATCTGTATCTTTAGGTATCTTTATTATATCGTTTGTTTGTTTGACATTAGATTTTTACTTTTCGTTTTTGTTTTTGTGATTAGTTATTATATTATGGAGCATTGATATAGTTATGGCAATGTTGTTTAGATTAAACTTATTATATAAAATCATATTGCGAAAACGTTCGGCATTTTTAAATGAATTCGTACGTATTTTATAATTTTTATTAGCTTCATTACCTATAGCTACTTGATTATTACAATAACAACGAATCGTATGAAGTGAAGACCAATTATTTTAATAATATTTAATTAATATGATACGTTTGAGATTCATAGGTATTTGAGGTTCAAGGTAATAATGAAGGATATTTTTTGTCCACACTTCTTAAGACACATCACAAAAAACCGGACAATGATAGAAAAGTATTATTGATGGTATAATCATATTGTAATGTACCGACAAAAACTTGAATCGCTTACTTTAATGCTAATTTACATTTAAGGCTAATTAATTATAATTATTCAAGGAATTAAATCTTTACATTTAATTAAGGATGGTCAAATATAATTAATAACGTAAAATAGAAGACTATTTCCGTCATATTTATTTTTGTGCCCATTATTTGGCTATATCTCTTATATTCAGGATAATTAACGTAAAATCTTTAGCGGTTTGAAATATACATTTTTCAACTGGTTAAAGCTTTGGTCATATCACTCATAAATGTGAATGATACCAAGAAAATCATCCACGCCAATTTGCCGGAAAACAAACACAAAGAGGTGTCCCCTTTTTGGGTATTAAAAAGAACCATCAAATACTATAAATCGAGCAGTTTTATAATAATTCGTGTATAAGCCAATACTCTGCCAGATGTAAACAGCAAATGTTTGCTTCGAATAATATCGAATGGTGGATATATAATTCATAAGGTCGCCGGCAAAGCCACTACACCTTTGTGAATAATTTAGATGTCAGACACATATTATTTTTGCAAGGGCCGCGGTCTGCCCTCTTTACCCTATAAAATATCATTGAAGGGTACCAAAAACGAACATCGGTGAAATCCTCCACGTTAACCCTTTAAACGCATTATCATCAGAAAAGAAAAGGAAAGATTTGAAGAGACGCTTGATGAGTGTAATTAATAATATAGCACGTAGTAACTAAACATTAGTAATTAAGACAGTATCAGAAGGAACGTGTCGTGTAAAACAAACAATTGAATATTAATGCCTCATACGCGCTCTTGTTTACGAGCTCACAATAGCTCAATCTACGCTTTCTAACTGAATTACATTCAGACAGCACAATCCCACGCCATCAGGTCATTATTAACCCTTTCAAGGAGTCACAATCACAATTTGCGGTTATTTGTCGAGCCGTGCGGTAATTCCGAGACATTTCACTAAACATCGTTTGTGACAACGTTTTCGGTTAAATCTCTTAATGTTTTTGTGCTAACTGTTGCGGTCTTTATGATGGTAATTGACTCGGCACAATGCTTGATGTGTTTGCTCAGATAGGATTTATTAACGCGTTTAAATTGTTGTTCTCACGGACCGTTTTGTGTTTTGTTAATATTGTCGGATGTAGCTTATTTGTTAGAATCTTCTTTATGTAATATGATACAACTTGAAATATTCCATATTATTATTTTCAGTTATTTCAGTATTGATCCACTAATTCAATCTTATATTTGTCATTTTGTGTTTCCGTGCGGTTCTCTATGCCTTTTATACTTTTAGAGATTTCATTATACACCACATTAAAGGCATTATTAAAAAGCTTAGAAACCTATTTGACCTCAGTAAAATATCAAACAATGTGCCCATACATTTCCAACCGAACCCAGTTACGCAAGTATAGCGGCGAATAGTGGCGGTTATTAATTTTCTTGAACCGTACAGTAACATCTAGTTTACCATTCACGTTAAGGCACTATTCAAACTGAACAATGAACACGTGACGTGTAATTTCGCAAGTGCCATAAATAAAGTGTCACCTCCACATTACCGTGATTGTGCATAGAACAATAAGCTTTCGCTTTAGTCTACGTTTTCGAGGCCGAATGTATTCAGGTTTTACCTATAATACGCAAAATTGTTACCGCAAATTTTGTCCATTATCAATGTTCCATTCATTCGATTTTAGATTATAATATTCATATACAAAGAGTCAGTGATTTATTTTGTCTCGAGATTTATATTTCGTTCAGGTGCTGTTCTGATTTCAATTTATTTGTATTAGCATTGAATTATTCTTATGCTGACGTAAGTGAACCTTCAAGAAACCCAACCAATATGTTCAATTGTGGTTCCAATATGGATGTTGTAACAGTGTCTATTAGAGCAAGGGTACGATCTTGTTTGGACCCAATAAGTGGGAGATGAAGCGGAATAATCGACTCGACAAACAAGAGGGCTCTGCTGTAATCCGCCCCGATTCATCGATACAATTCGATAGATTCGTATTAGGATTGTTACTTTGAATTACCTTCGTAAAACTACTTGATTTTTTATTCTTGGATTCTTATCTTGTAAGTGCATCAAATTCAATGTTGATAGTTTTAATTGCGTTATCTTTATGATTTTGATCATCTTAACCAATACAAATTTATCTATTTAATTACACGAAAATTGGCAAATAATAATAATAGATGATGAACAATAAATCATTTTGATTTCTCCATCAAATTTAATCACATTAGTTCGTTTTGTTGCTTTTTTAATATCTTTCCTCGACAGTCATAACGGATACGTTTAATAACTAGAAATTATGATTTGTAAGATCACACGGCCTCGGCATTGGGTGTCTCGACATCAAAAAGAGTCTTATAAATAAATATGTTTTCTGCTAACCATTGATTAGTTCTCTTGTCACATCAAAGAGCCGGGGGGCCATTGTATGACCTCTAATAATGATATTTCCATCAATTTTTCTATACATTCATTCGCTTTAATGTTTATTATGAAATGTTTGATGGCGATTATGTTATACTAGCTGTGACTGAACTATAAAAATATGTGAAGCTAAATAATTTATTTGTTTATTCCTTAGTTGCTTACATTAGTTGATCTTGAGAACTATCAGCGTTTCATAAACAATGCGTTACATAGTCTTTTATTGAGGAAGATATGGGTTTTAATATTTCTTAGTACAATCAACGGAAAACAGTAATATGATAGAAACCGAGTAAATTAGGTACGTCTAGTGTATTAAACTTAGCTATTGAAAATAGATTTTTGAATTTTGATAATATCAACGCACGTAAAATTACAAACCGTGAGTTTTGAAAATAAAATAAGCAAAATTTAAAGTATTTCAACTGGCGCGATGTTTTTTATTTCATTACGCGCCAGCGTGGCGGAGATCAAAGGAAACAATTGAGTAAAGTGCAGTCAGACAATGCAACAAATCAACCGAGAAAACGCGAAGCAGCCAAATTGAAGCGGGAATATTATTTATTTTTATGATGTCTTATTACCGAGTGATTTACCGTTGACAGTCCGTTATACATTTTTATTGCTAAGTAAATCTTTTAACAATATTCGTGGTGGAAATATTGTGACGTGTGTTTATGGTGGTTTTCGTTACGCCATTTTTATGGTGGTACATGATTTGTCTTTGATTTTTAACGATGATGGAGACATCTACAATTTATAAACAAACCAATGTTTATTATAAACATAATAGATAATACTGAAAAACGTTTGGAATTTTACTTTTTCACCTTTGAGAGCAATTGACCTTAAGTCCTTTCTAAAATTTTGATACTCTTTACATCTTCATAGTTAACGGTCATAGAAAACTTTTAATTTCACGCAATAAAATTTGATGTACCGCTAGAATTATCAAATACAAATAGACCGAGCTGTTGGCACGGTCTTCAGAGGAAACAAAGCGAATGACAAACGAAATGATTGCCTACACGCTACATAGTGACATTATCGTATACATTGTGCTGTGTATCACACGTGGGTGTACATTGTTGATTACATAATGAGATGTGAATATATCTTTTGTTTTGTACAAGTTTCACTGAAACGCCATCTGGTGTATCCTCGCCAAGTGCAAGTTTGTGGTTATTGTTATGGGCATGATCAATGTTGAGAACAGTAATTAGACTTTGTATCTTTTTAACTTATTTCCAAAAGGATACGAGTCCCTCAAATGGAAGGTGACGTTGAACTATTCTAAGTCATATGCTATTATAGTCAATATATTGTATATAGGTATAGAAGCGAACTTCCAAATAGTGTATCTCTTGGTTTCATAATTCTTGCGATGAAAATATAACAGTGATTGTAAGCTTTATTATTCCACAATATAACACATGTACGTATGTAAAGTAAATAATGTTTTAAGACGCTTATTAAAATATTATTTGTACAGCGAATTCTTCTGTTATTCTAGATAACAGACAGATTTCACTGCAAGAGGAAACGGATGTTGTTTCATATTTGTTGCCTAATGATAAAAGTCTTAATAAAAATTTACCAGATGTGCAAAATAAAGCTTGCGTCAAATCTTAAAAATTCGAAAACTATTATTATAGCATCTTCGATCACTGAAAAACAGAAACGTCACATATTAACTAAAACGTAATATACTAGAAATCTTTAGATAGGTTTTAATAGACGATTGCCTGTTTTCTTTTCGGTCCGATTAAAAAAATATTTTTGTAATAATTAGTTAATTGACGAATATTTAATAGCGGTTCTTACAAAATTAGACTAAGACCTTGCATAGCTGTAAAATGTACTTAAAATATGGGGAAAACTGCTACTGGTAGCAGAAACAAATAGCTCAGATATTATCCGCACTAATTTAGTAGTCATTGTTCCTATCAATAAAATTACAACAAAAAGTAACAACGGGAATTGTAAAGATAATAAAACAAAAGGCCACTGTTATGAAAATTACGAATGAGACAAGTTTACAAACAATGAACACAAAATATTAATACGATAAAACAGAAACAGATAACCCAACACAACAGTTTATTTTTAAAATAATAGGGAAATAATGATAACCTAGAAATTAAAATATTAAATGATTAACTTTGATTTCGAATTTCAAGTATTGTTTGGGTATTATTTTATTTAATAAACAATACTATACAAATTATGTATTTTAAAAATAAACTTGATAGTATGAAAATTATTTACATCATCATGACAAGTCAAAACTTAAAATCGTTTATATCCTATTTGAACTTGTAGAGTATGCTAAATCATAAAAAATACACCTAGCCTAACACCCGCAGATCACTATCAAAATCTTATATTGGCGTCTGTAAATATAACAATTCAAATACGTAAGTCGTTTTAATTTCAAGATCGGTAAATGCTTGAGTTGTAATATTAATACATAAAACGTGTCAGTGCTTATTGAGCAAATATCTATTAATTTTTAATATTATCTATCAATCTAAACCTGTCCGCTATGGGCCACTTTCGCCTACACATGCAGCAAAACAATTATTATAAACTACACAATAAATAATTATTTGTTGTAATTGGTGTTTTGAATCCATAATCGTTGAAACAATAAATAGCCAGTCGCAATAACCATAAAATAGATAAAAAATATTTTTTTGAAGATCATAAAAAGTGTAGGCCAATTAAAATCCTATGAAACTAGCTTAATCGAAATCAAACAGTCGATTCGTCCCTAACTACCTATTATATAACTAAGATAGAAGAACTTTTGTATAACGATGCTATCGTTAATTCTGATGAATGTTAAAAGTTTATAACAAGCCAATTCGATTTTTACTTACACAATACAATAAAACAGTCAAACTACACTAAATAAAATTAATTATAACGCAACAACTTTTATGAGGTCAATGCTAGTTTACTTTAAACGTAAAGTTAATAGCTTAGAAACAAAGTCGTTTAGGTACCTATTCGAAAACTGTTTTGTATATGCAGCTAGTTGATTCCACATCGTATGTACCTACCGACCTTTTCATTTTCCAGCAATTCGTCTTCCTTCATATTAATTTAGATTATTATGAAAATGCTTAACACTAATTAATATTAAACATGTATCGTACTACACGTCTTCATTTTTTACAACAAAGTTAGTAAGTCATTAATGCGTTTTAAATTCTTAGACATCGGAAATATTATCATTAATTTTGCGTCCTTGATGTGGAATTAAAATTTTAAGTATAATTAGATCCAGCTATATGATTAGATATTATAAATGATACACTATGTTTTAAGATAATTAAAATCGTTGATAGGAATTTGTAATAATTAATGACATTACTATTGCTAAGTTACTTGTATTTTGTCCGTTCTAACCATTTTATTCATAATAATGTACCTATACCTACATATTCGTGATAAGCTAAATCTAAATCTTCTTTAGTTTTATTCATTCGTTACACAATTAAAATACATTGCAAAGAAGTTATATTTTCGGTAGTAAAATATAATTACTGCGAATATTTGGTAATCTTGCGGTAATCCTTGCGTAGGTGGCTGATTCTCAAAAAAATCGAAA
>DVTA01000121.1:0-11978 GCA_018233265.1 Junonia stemosa | reverse complement strand
ACCTTATGTTATAAGCTAATAGTAGCAGAATTAGAAAACAATGACCAGTTGATGTTTACGAAAATGAAAGTAAACTTATTGCTAATAACGAAACGCATGGTAAAGACCTAATTGAACATGATTTTACTATTGTAAACCTTGATGCGTGATCTACATAAAAAGGTATAGCTTTACACAAAAAAATGTATCTTTAATCCAAAGTAGAGTCATGTGAAAGCCAGAAAGATGAGACGAGATTTAGCAAGCAAAATAAAGCCATTAACTTCAATCAAAAACAATATAGCCCATCAAATAGCAATCTATAGCTCCGATGCAATTATTAAAATGAAATATAATAAGGTTCGATCATATTATGTAAAAACGTTTATTGATTACATAAATCTGATGTAATAACGCGGTATAGGCAATTTTCTTAACAAGATCCTGTTTTTGTAGGCATTAGCGTCGCGATTGACAGCCTGAGTGTAATAAAAAGTTACTTAGAGACCACCGGGTCGATTCCGTTTTATGTAATAATATGCAATTTCCATTACGACTTTTTACATTCTACGGAATATTACTTTATGCATTATTAATACGTCTTTTAATATGCAAAAAAAACTATTTATTGGATATTTCCGTTACGACTACTATCGAACACCAAAACAGTATGTAGCCGAGTGATTTCTGTGTCAGGTCATACATACTTGCATAATCAAAAAATTCGTGGAATATCTTCATAAACTCGAATCACAAAATAAGGTTACATATAATATGTAAATCGAGTAATTTAAACTTAAGTTACTCTCCTCATTAGTCCCGATAAGGTACAGCTTAATTAATTAAACCCTATAGCCTCTCTAAATTCCCCCAGTGCGATACCATCAGAAATGAGCCGAACGCGTGCGTCCTTCTACGGTTTTATTGTGTAGTTTACGCCGTAAATCGGATGCTGTTATTGTTACGGTCTTAGTTGCGTGCGCTTGCGCAATACAATGCAACATCATATTGCACGTGATTTGCATACAATGCCCCCGATAAAACGCTCCGTCGACGTTTCGGTATTGGCAGGTTGGTAATGATATGCGCGATTTTATTGTCTATTTCGACCGTAACATTCCTTACGGATTACCATGTGGCAAGGTGTCAGCTGATTTAATTCATCTCAAAACTGTCGACTGTATAGAAGATAGCTAACAATATATTAGCCAAAATTTAGAAACCAAAAAGACCACTCAAGTTTACCACGAGGAAGTAACAGCTAATGGTAAAATTAATATAGACACAATCGACTATGATACTGATGATTCACTAATCTTGTTTCCACACTAGTGTAATGAAATGGACAGGATTGCACTGCACGCAGGAGCGGTGACCAAACGATCTTGTCTGATCGCTTTAAGCGCTGTAATTAAATCGATATGCAAAACATATGTGCTGTAAATTGTATCTCGAGCGCTTTATGTTATGTAGTGCGCTAGATCAGTTGGGTAATAGTGTATCAACAATAGACGAGCATCAGTTCCATTCAATGCGTCTGATAGTCACGCTAGCTGAACCCATGAGTGTTTAGTAAGAAAATTCTTATAAACTGCTTTGTAAGCTTAGATTGCCTAATGGCAAATTGATCTAATAAACCGTTACCTTTCTATGTTTTACTTCTCGTGAGTGTGTGATGTGATATCGTTTCAAGTGATATATGTTAATTGTAATATTTTTTGTTTCAGTTGGTAGTGAATTTGGCCATCGTGGTATACCATGCGCTGGATTACACGCACGGGGAAGATGAGGAGAGGCTCATATCACCAGACCTTGAGGGTCTTATTACGGAGATGACTGCCGGCAATATCACTGGTAAGCTGAATTTTTCTTTTATCTTCTCTAAACTTTCATTGAAGCAAAAACAAGAGTTAACAAAATATCCGCCTATTTCCAAAGGTTAAGGGTCACGGTTCTGTTAATATTTTCTATCATGATTGTCTCACCATAAAAGTAAATCAATGGTCACGCGAGTGAAAAGGCATTACTCACAATAATTGATCTTTCAATAGCACCTATAGAGAAATTCCATAATCGGCAAAACTTTCCCCCTTTGACCTTTTTATTGTCACGCTGTCTACTAAAATACGCATTGAATTTGAAATCTCTTTGCCATTGAAGATACATCTGATCAATCAAATTTAAAAAGGCGAAGTACATACTTTCTTTGAGAGATCTAGTAAATAAATATTAAACATGCATATCGTAAATACAGTTATCGATAGAATGCATTTTATTTCCAACGGTATTATTTTGACTCCTTTTATTTTGTTCGAATTTGCCTAAATAATTTCGAATTTTCGATAAATTTTCGGCAAAACGCCCGTAATAACGGTTGATTTTGCATACTTGATGTAATTGAAATTTTCGATTTTATTTCTATCAACTGTGATTTCGACGATAAGACGTGCGTGCAAACACGTTTTATGTAAGCGTAACCTTTATCGGTTCCCGTTATAAAGTTGACGTGAAATTGGCTCGATGCTCATGGTTTGACCATCAATCTATCAGATTTGAAAGTCAAGTTCGATACGTCTGCTCGATCATTGTTATTATTGCTATATGATTCATGTTTTGATTAATTGTTGATTGGAGTTCGATTGGATGTTCTAACAGTATAACTTTTTTCATACCGTTACCAATTTTTCTAACGTTCTCAACTGCAGTAGACCGTCTATTGTTTACGTTTTCTTTGTGGATCTGTGTTAAGTGTTTCTGTTTTTGTCTACGAGCGTACAATAGTGCGTGTGATCATCAGCTGTTATGGGCAATTACAACGGATTGAATGACAATACCGTTTTCATCATTGCTGTAGTCTTCTCTATTGTAATGCTATGGAAATAAATAGTGATTTATGAGTTTACGCTCTTTGTATAAACAATTTGCTCCTGAGCTACTATGTTCTACTATTTTTAGTGAATATGCGCAAATATGTATTTAATATCCTGAAAATATTTATTGTTACATCTTGATCTTATTTATTATGTAAAATTATTGAAATATTACATAAAAACATGTTTATAAGATCTTCGGAAAAGACATATCCGAGTAATTTTCAAGTTAATTTTACTTATGTAACGGAAAGTAAACATGGTTGTAAGACGAGCATAACAACGTAATAATAATAATTATTGTTCAATCATAATAGGATGAGAAACAATGTTATAATGCACGTAGCGGCTGACGAAGAAGTAGATCTCAAGACTATAAATCTCATAGCAAATACAATAGCGAGAATACTCCATCATTTACATACACTCATCGCATTCCGCACTTCTGTGAACTGTCTTGTTTCCGGCTATTTTGTTTTGATGTTAATCTCCTAATAATTACTTAGCTGATCAATATCTGTGTGAAACTTCATTTACTGTAAAAACATTTCTAATGGTGAAAATTATAATTGTACATAATTCCAATATAATAAATGAAGCCGTAATTGAATCGTTCCCTTCCTTTGCATTCCGAATGAGCTTTTGTACTTCACTCATGTCCCTATTAGAATAACATCTCGCATCTAACAAGGAAGGCTGTTAATTTGCACTTTCTCTTAACATTGTCACCTGTCAACGTCGCATTGCGAATGTCCTCCATAGATTGCTGGGGCATATGATATTTTAGGTCTTGTCGTTTATAGCCGACCTCTGCCCCGGCGCCGGTTCGAGCGCCTCCCACTGTGTTAGTTCACAATGAAACGAGACAATCCGTTCCGCCTGAATTTCACCACCCTTTCTAACTCTCACGAGCCCGTTCAATCTAAATTGAACTGTCATATTTTATGCTTTTCCTCGGCGACGTCTTTACTCGATCTTGTTGAAATTTCTTCTTCCTCGTTTATTTTCTTTGCAATTTTTTTTTCTTAGACCAATCAAAATGGCAGATCATGTTACATGGAATTAACTGCCAATATGTTGCCTACCGTTAATTCTAATTTATTATGCCTCTAGTGCCTGTAATTACACTCGAGTCAAACACCTCGCATGTCTCCTCCTTGGTCTCAGTTTTAAACGCTCGATGAATTTATTGCGTTATAATAGCTAGCACCGGAAAGTATACCGTTTTGTACTCGTGATTTAATGTCAATCAAATTTCAGCAATACAACCTGTTTGGTTCAAGCAACGCTCGGACGTTAACCAGTTCGATAAGAAAAAGTAAAATGTGACCCAAAATTCTCATTTGTACGTAATGAGTAATATAAACATGTAGTAGATGTTTATCGATTAATTTTGTAATTGTAACATTTGCTTGTATCGTTTTGGGCTCATTTATAGGCACTTAAAGCATCTATCATTTTATATATCTCTTTGAATATATTCAATACGCCAATATGCGCGTGATATTGAAACAATGTATAAGGGAATTACTCGCTTAATAAATTAACTTTCCATTCGCATATAGATCGGTTTAGATAGTGTATAGCGATTGTGTGAATACAAATACAGGTCAGCCGGTCGCAGACAGGTGATCACATTAAGTCCGACTATTGATCATCGTACGATTGCCCATTGTCTGCAGCTCTCTATTTTTAGTCTGTGACATGAACGTTGACATTATCTTATTCAATCAGTTGTTTAGTGACAGATCAACTGTATAATCAGTTGTGATCTGATTGGTTATCAGATCGTCATTTAGGTGAATTTACATATTGTTTAACATTATCAAATAAAATTCTAAAAATGCTGCTTTTATAAGCACAATTTGACTTTTAAACGAAGTAAATTGTATTACTTTGATAAATATGTACATATGTAGGTATATGATAATTACCTTATTAATTGATAATTGAAAAGTTTTAATAGCTGATAATGCCTAATGAGGAAGACCAACCTCTGAGTTGTCTTTTTCGTTTTTATCAATTTATTTTTTCTATTACCACCATATTACCATATAATGAGACTGTACCAGAATTATTATACTTAAGTACAATAGAGATATAACACGTGTAAAGTGACTCTTTAAAATATCTCTTGCGTTCGTTGCAACTATGAGCTTCATTTTGGCAGTTTATCCTTTCTGCAGTGAAGATATTTATTTGAAGCGGATTTTGCTAAACACCACCCCTGAAGAAGAAAAAAATAAATAATACATCTATATACATCGGCAAAGCCGCAGGTAACTACTCGAATCAGTATAAACGTAGAAACCGTCTTGTTTATTTTGAGATTAAACTCCTGCATTGCATGAATAAGTCAACGTAGCGAATCGGCAACTTGAAAACGCAAGACGTCAACATGCGCAAGTGACCAAGAATAACTACAGTACCTTCAACAATGCGCAAGGTCATCACGAACAAAAAAGAAGAAAGTCTCCCGGCACTTTTATCGCCGCTTTTATATGCAGATCTGAACATCAAGATGTTCTCACGGCTCCGTACAGTCGACCGGTGAACTTTGTATTCAAGAAACAACTAACGATGATGATAAATTCAAAAGCAAGTCCAAAAAGTTTGAATGTTCGTGAATTTAAAAATGTGGATGTATGTACAAGTAACTGTATCAAGATTAAAAACGTGCATCGAAATAGTGAATGTTGAATTAAAAAGAATATAGGATAGTTAATTCTTTCGGGTGTATCGAAATATCTTTATCTGTTAATAAATATAAGTACATCTCTAAAAGTATGTAAGTATGTTTAACAACAAGATAATAATTGTTACAAACGAAAGTTGTATTGTGCTGATTTTTCTAAAAATGAAAGGTACATTTCTAGTAAGTCCACAAAACACTAGAAAACAGTCGTATAAATTTTACTTAATTATTCAAAATTTACCTGATTCCGATGTTTTTACCGTTAATGTATGTGAATTAGTAACAATGACACAGCTACACCGTAACCTAAAGAAACGAGGTGTAGTTATGAAACCGGTTATGATAAACATGAAAAATACAATAGATACGATGTTGAGAATCTGAGCTCTAAATATGTTAACATTACGTGGGCAGACTTTAAGTCTCAAAACTTTTCTGAGCCTTCCGACAGAAACGGTAACATTCGCATGACATAATCGAAAGAAAATATGGAACTGTCGCTTATTTATTAATGTTGGGAGGGTTCTTCGAAGGGTCTCTTGGATATTTCATTTTCCAGATGATAACTCTGTCATATAGTATAATAGTTGTTTGTGTAATTTGTTTTTGCCCGCTAATATTGCCAATACCGATAGTTTTGCTATAGTCAGACGGTCTGGGGGAATTGGTAGCTTACGACGAATATTGGTGGAGAAATATTTGTCATATAACATATCCTTCATTCATATATACTATACTAAATGAACGAATAAAAATGTAATACAAGCCTTAGTCCTTCATTTGGATTGTAGCCAAATTTTGTCTCCAACTTCCTCTTCCCGATCTAGATCAAAGATTGAATTGTTTTATCTAAAGAGATCGACCTAAAAACGGCTATTATTTTTACGGTCCTAGTTTCTTCGAAGACTGTACATTCTGATTGCGAGATATCAGTGTCCGTCGTATCCGCAAGGCTCAGTTCTCGGTGGGCAATGTATCCAGCGTGTTTATCTTAACGAGTTGATGTTTTGGCGATTTCGCGGTACGTTTTACACGGTCCGTTAAATTCTGTTTATGCGAACACGTCTCTTAGATGTTGTGTTTTCTCGTAAATGAGGTTTATGCCTTTTCAGAAATGCATTCGATTGTGATGCTGTTTAACTATTTGGTTTACCTCGTAACGGCTTTGTCTTATTTCTAGTATTGTATCGAAATAGGTTTTCAGTATTATAGAAAATGTGGTAAGTTAAAGAATATCTAATTCTGTTTCATACTATTTTGTGAATTGGTATTAAATACTGACTTTAATTTATTAATAATACTGACTTGGTTAGAAACAGACATTAATTGCCAATTTGAGCTACGAAGTCATGTTAAATGTAAATTGGATTGTTCTATTGCAAATCGTTTAGAGTGGAGAGTTCAAATCAACAGTTCTTAGACCTTTTAATTATGCACGTCAATGTTTCTTAACGTTTAATTTGATTACCTAATCCTATGTAAATGAATGTCCTGGTCTCAGCAGTTATTTCGTCACACGCCTTACGTGTAAGTATGTGACGCTGTGTACGTAGGTGGTATTGTTTTAACGCAAAATATACATCGCTACCGACTGTCATACTTGATGATTTATCTCTAGAATAATCATGAGTGATACATTAATTGCGATTTTGCCGAGTTAAACTTGAGTTATTTAGGAGCGGGCGGGTACTTGACAGATATTTATGACGTAATAAAAATACGTTGCAAAATTCTTCTCGTGAGAAAAGTCATCAATATGGTAATGGATATGGCAATTGGGTTTGATTTAGTGTAATTTCTACAATGCTATGTTGTTTGAGCGAAACATATTTGGTCAAAGATAAGATAAAAACGAATGCAGGAAAATACTTCAACCCTTATCCGTTTTCTCCTAGTAAAGCAGATGTTTCTTGTGACGTTATTTGAACTGTCTGCTCATTTATTGGGTATCGGTTGTCATGGAAAAGGTATTAAATCAGTAATTATATTATTTCCTTGCTTATAAAGATGTTTGTTGTAAAATTAATCCTTACATTTTAATTTCTAATTTGTAGCTTTTCCACTCACAATATTCTGCACATGTCATTTTAATTGTATAAATTATTTATTAGATTACTAGTAAAAGTCTACTTTCTCGAGTATCCCCATACGATTTCATAATAAATACAGCGGGGGATTGATTTTCTTTTAGTCCCGAGGCAGTATTGAACGCAGAATGAATATCGTACTCTTATTATTCAACTTTCGAGAAAACCAAGGATGGAAGTTCCTCATTTACCAAAAAATTGTAAATGTTATATGGTTTAGTATGAAGAAATGAGTAACTTGAATGGATATGGCTAAATTTATAACCGGAATATAGTGTGCTTTAGAAAAGCGATCTAGAACCGTTTTCTATTTTATAGATAGCAAGTCTGTTTGTTTAATGAGAGCCGAGTAATTTAAATGAAAACTCATGCTGCCGTTACTTTATAGCCGCTGTTCACAATGTGTGTAACAGGTTTAATTCCGCCGGCTTATCCGTAATCTACTAACTTTGTTTGATATTACGGTAATTTGTGATTTAGCACCTTGTTGTAACACTATCGATTTTAAAGTCAAAGAATCTATCTTTAAAATGAATCTCTTTAAAATGAATTTAAAACGGAATTTAGGTAGCCATCACCGTATATTAGTTTTTAGGTAAGTATCAATTTTGAAACTGTTGGTCGTAGTTGACAAAATAATCTTTTAAGTCTTGAAATACAGCAAGTTTAAAGAAGAAACATTTTTTTTTAACACAATTCATACAAAATTATTTCTGTACAGTGATAACTTACGCCGTATTAATCGGACATGAACATCTCTCTTTCTCATATTTCCTTAGATACTGCAAATAAATCCATCGTCGGACATGTAATTATGTTCCTTGTACTGCGGTGTCGATTCTGCCCGTAACCCAGTTTCGCTTCGGCTAAACTTGCAGCGCCTGCGGCTCCGCGCATTACCAACTGTTGCTTGAAAATAATATTGAAGGTCGCCTCTAAAGGCTAAAAGCTTTAGATGTATTTGAAAACTCGACGCTGAACACTTCCATTAAAGTAATAGTAGTCAAGAACAAAAATGCTTAGAGTGACTCATAAATGTTTATAATATTCATATTAAATTCAATGATCAAAAAGTTCCTTAACTTCCTTCAGTTGTTTATATAAAATTTGCTATGATAAATACTAAACAGCGATCTTTGAAAGCGGTCTAAGTTTGTCTTTACAGACGTTACCATATTTTATATTAGCCACTAGTAAGGTTATAAGGTCAGGGAGAAAGTGGCGCCGCACCAGGCGGGCCCATGTAAGGGCTTTGTACAACACAATGTTGTAAATTGTTATTAATAGTATGATATGTTTTGACGAGACTGATAGCTTCTTTGTTTAGCCCGGATTGATATATCGCGTCCATTGATGAGCGTTCACGTTAAACATTTGTCTCCATTGTTATAATCCTTTCCATAATAGCTACTTTCGTTAAGTCTTGACGAGCCTCTAACGATGATTGGTGATCTAATTAAGTATCGACATTTGTTAACAAGAGCCTTTATGTTTTAATGTTCTTCCGTTTGTCAGACTGTTTTAAAAATCGTTAGGATATGATTAATGATTGTATTTTAATTATTTTGTTCCTTGCTTGTTGCTTTTGAATCTGGTAACATATTAACCTTGTTTGTATTTAATAGTAAAAGTTATTTCTCATTGTCAATACCGTAAAATACGCATGTAAATACGACATAACATGTGGTACGATAAAAAAAATCTATCACAACATCAAACACGTTATGGCTTGGTTTATAGTCCAAGCAATATTTCTCTCGTGGGAGAGAATAGTTGTTAACACTTAACCGTTGCCTGTTGTGGTGTTTTCTCATGCTCCTCGTGATAACGGGATAGCTTCATTAACTGTGAATATTATAATATGTACTAGCTTAGTGCAATTATCCAACAAGTACGATGACAAGAGTTTTTATTCTGCTTCATTCTGTTAAGTACATTTTTACCATTTTTGATTTTGTTATTGTACGATTTTAAACTGATTGTTATTATTTATATGAGAGAAATTATCGTAGTAGAAGGAGTGTTATATATAAGGTATGTCCACGTGTAAATTTGATCCTGTCTGACCTCCTAATAAGGATTGCGTTTGGTCTATAATTCTTGAGATAAGATTACCTCAGAGAACAGTCTCGACACTAGAAAGCTAGTATATTTAGGACCTTTGCCATCGAATCAGATTGCTTTAGACCTCAAATAATATTTGACAAAGGATATCCAGATAGTGAGTCATATGACTATTGTTTGTCATGCTTATGTTGCTATTAATATTAAGTTTCTAATGATAACCCTAGAGTAGCACGTTGCTAGTTTCTAAAACCGATAATGTCGAAGATTTCTGATTTATGTACGTTAGACCCAACAATTTGTGTAAATATTTTCGGGTCATTCTTTGTTATATTAAAGTACAATATCCAATTTCCCTTTCGAGTAAACAAATGGTCCGAGAAAACAATGAAAGTAAAGAATAATTTGGCCTACAGCAGTCGAGGTTATTGAGATTAATGGTTTCCGAGATCATCATTTTGTTTGAGTGAACAATGGCTCTTCGCGAATTTCCTATAGGCCAAAGGCGATGTTGGCTAATCTGTTTGTTACACAAGCTACCATGAGATATGTATCGTCGGCGAGGGCTGGCGCCGGTCATGACTCTGACGGTCTTACTGCCATTTGCGATTCGTGATGAAACATGTCATGACAATTGAGTTTATTAGTTTGTTCTATGCTTTATTCTTCCTCGGTATGAATAAAATATGATATTATTATATTTATCATGTATTATGGAAAGATGCAAAAGAAGGTCAGACTCGTGGGTTAGTAGTTGGTACTTGTGCTTCCATTGATTCGGCTTAGTCTAGTTTTCTTTCATAATTAAATTGCATTTAAAATTCTGAAACATTTACTCGCGTTAATTTATAATATGTATGCTAAGTGTAAAGTGACTTGGTAAAAACGTTGCATAGGATAGCCGGTATCCCATCCATTCTGACGCATGACTGAGTATTTTCGACAACTTTAAGTTAGAATTAAAAATAAATGAATTTGATTTCAGTACAAATAATATCATAGAGCTTTCACAGTTAAATGTAAATGTTGTACGTCACCATACCTAAATCGTCAACAGTGACCACTTTTCAATCAAATTGACGTTGATCTTGCATAATTGCACAAACAACGGCATTAAAGGTACGTCACTTATAACAATCGCAGTAACTATATTACTATTATTTGATAACCTATTACTCAGTGGACCGTGACCAATGTCAAGAAGTCTGAGCTTGTGAACAAAGCGTTCGTAAATGCGCTTGCGCAACGCTACGCGGTACACGACGTCACTGTTACAGATGACTGCTGATTGTCGTATTTGTTTATTAAAACTAGATATAGATAGATTGCCACTTAATCTCATATGAATTCTGGAAAAAAATGTGGAAATTTAATTCGATTATATCCTCTAATATTAATCGGATATACTCTAAAAAGTTTTATTGTTGGGTTAAACATTAACATTGTTATTTGATTATTTCATTGCTAACTCCAAAAGAGCCAACAATCGATCTAGAACACTCTATTCTATTTTTCCTCTCCTTCTGGTCAATATTCCATACGATCCTTCCATAGAATCCTATTGGTCTATAAAAGTTTTTTTGTTCATTTAGACCATTCAGGCAGTTAGTAGTCTTCGTGATTCATAGACTCCGTTACGTGTGAAGGAGGCTGTGGTCTAACAGAGCGTGACCGAAGCGTCTTGCGACACGCTGGTCCACACGTGGCCATCAAGGTTATCGGGATTGGGCATTGTCTTCTTGTTGAACTTAACGAGCTCTTTGTCTAATGAAATAAGTGTATCGTTTATTGCTTGAATGGGAGCGTTGTAATGATGTAGTGGTTGTGTTGCTTTGTTATTTTCTAAGTTGGTATTAATTACTCGTTGTATTTGTGTATTTAAGTCGTGTAGAATCTTAAGAAGGATTAATACTTTATTGTAGCTTTAAGTTTGATTAAGATATTTAATAAGACTATAAAAAATAATAATTTAATGCCCAAGACATCAACATCATATATTGCGTAAAAATACCACTGATCTGACTGACTGCAAAGAATCACAAGACTGACAAGAAAACGTCTTGAATGTTGTTGTTGAATGACTTTTTTAAACGGGTTAAATAAAAATTTAAAGATTTTTAAATTCTGTCCATGTATACCTCCTTATTAGACTTATCTTTTAAGCATCAAACTGATGTTAATTATTATCATCATCATCATTAGATCAAATTAATGTTAATCAGATGATCTTGTTTCAGAGGACGATGAGGAATGCGGCGCCCTGTCGGAGGGCTCCGAGACGTC
>DVTA01000120.1:0-11994 GCA_018233265.1 Junonia stemosa | reverse complement strand
TACAATTTATCAAAACAAAAAAAATCGAAACTATTAAAATTATTACGATACTAAATACAAGTTCGTATAATAGTTCGTAGGTTTTATAAGTATTTTTAATTAATGCATTTTATATAACTTTATACTAAAAAAAAACACAAGAAAATCTCCGACTACAAGTACGAAACAAGCAAAAATTCGAAAAAGAACAAAAGTGGCAAATGACATGCGCTTGTATCTAGTCCGTGTACGCGAAAATAAAGTCATAAAATTTAAAGCGAGTCTTGAAAAATCTGAATATAGTACGTATAAAACATTCGGCCGGAAGCCGCCGGCGCTGCATCCGGAGGCAGTTGTTAGCGCCCCGGCGCCTCTCGCGGACATCTAGCTATAGTTTACCCCCTGTCACCCCCTTACAAGGATTGCAAGCATTTTCCTTAACTGCTGGCTTATTATTATTTTTTTTTCAGTGACATTTTTTTTTAGGTTTTATTTTTTTATCTGTTTTTAGGATCGTGTTGTTAATTGACTTTATGTTAAAGACGAGTCAGTCATTACAAATACGATATTTGTATTAAAAAAATAAATAAATAAAAGATAACCTGTTCATTTGAAACGAATGTAAACAATCTTAACGAGACATTGTAGTATAAAATGATTCAAAATCGAAATAAAAACAAACATCACCAGCACTCATAACAAACGAATTCCAAACACAATAGCCTACTACCTATATTCCTAATTTGCCCCCCCAATTACTCGTTAAAAAGGCGTCCTATTTTCAAGCCATGCGATATTTATAAGCGACGCTAGATCGACTTGTTATGCGGCGGATGTCCGTCGCCGCTGAATGACCGCCTTCCCCTTCCGCCCCCACCCGCGCCCCGAACGGTGCAAATTGTGACCCATAACCGACGACATGTTGCGGTATGAAAAATAAAAATTTGAGTAAAATGGAACGCAATTTATGCGACACGCTTTATTTATGCCCCGCGATATATTTTTTTAGTGCTTTAATCAAAATATTATGTGTGTATTATTTTTTTTTGTTTTTATTTTCTTGTTGTACATGTTTTAATATTAATATGATGATACTATATTTTTGAAGTGATTCTAAGCATCATATTATTTATGGTTTCATTAATTATCGCATAGATACGGTAAACCGTAAACCGTTTCTAAATATTTTCAAACTTGCATGTCAAACTTTGTTGATGATAATTAAAATGTCTTTAAATCATTATCTTATGTATTTCCTACATTATTATTCTCAATTAATATGATTCAACCCGTAATAATGATATAATATACGCAATAAAAATCCATTTAAAGCAGTTTCAACTTTTAGAATATCACTCTCTATTTAAAGAATATTAAGACCTATAATCATATACAAATATCTTCTGAGATATGACGCATTTAGTAATAGTCGATGTCCTCCAGGTCATAACTAAAATAATAAGATGACCGATTCGACCGAGCGTATCTTGAGTACACAAGTGTTTTCACGTTCAACGGAATGTCAAATTAAATATGTCTAATTTATTTGAATCTAGATGGCTAAAATTGTTTTTGTAAAATTATTTTTTATATCATTTAAACAGACGAATATGTGGATTTTTTGATAAAATTAATATCCAGAAAATAAATTAATTTCGAAAATTGTATGTGATAATAACCCCACGCCGATGTATGACGGATCAATGAATAAATGTACTAATGGACAAGCACATACAAACACTTTCTGACATGATTTCTTGTATTTTTAATGACCTTCAAGCAAAATTACGTTAATTTTGAATCAATTAGGGCGTTTATATGTACAATGCGTTACACCGCACCCCGTGAAACCGTGATTTTAGTAAACTATCGCCTTACTTCGCAAATTGTTCTCGCCCTCCTAATATCAGTTCCGCCTTAGCTGGGCGTGATTTTATTAATAGGTACATTATAATTTTATATTAAACCATTTTTTTACCAAAAATCTATATACCTCTAAAATATTGCAAAATATACTTCACAAATTATAGGCCTTTATATTGACGATAAACAGTGATGAACACATTTGGCATGTTAGGTATAAAATAACAAAGTAAACTAAACTAAGATTACCTAACTCGTAATTATTTTTCAACTTCTAAATAGACCATCACAAATATCAAACGTCAATGAGCATCAATTAACACTGATAAATGACATAAAAAATATAGTAAATACAAAAAATAAACAATCCGAAATCTTATGAGACACGAATGTGATATCCGAAATTGGTCCGCTGTCTTTACCCAGATGCGGGGGGCTATTTTAAACTCGTAATAACCGTTGTCGACACGTGTGGAGCGACCATTACCACATATTACAAAAAATGGAGGAAAAACAATAAAATGCGAAGGGGAGTGAGGGACATCAAAGTGGACGCGGTTTAAAATTGATTTCGACATACAATGTCTTTGGTGTGTTTTTGTTAGTATATTTTAAGATGTGGTAATCGTTTCGAGATAATATTTCACGATTTTTTAAGAACACTTGTAAAGTTCAATTCGTTTTAAAACAATGGAAGCAAATTTTAAACATAATTTAGGTATCATTATTAATTTTGATATTTTAAATCCTGATGGTAAGAAGTGTATACGTACATTAATTGATGGATAAGGAATGCAATAAATAACCTAAAACATCAATAGAAATCCTAAATTTAAATTAACGAATTCTGCAGACCGGTCAATACAGACAGACCCCATGTCCAAACCACAAAGCAACTATGACAGCTATTCAATACACCCACTCGCAATCAATACAACCAACAGTCCTCCAAAAATTCCTAACCTAGGTCCCCTATCTGATGCTAATATTTGATAACATCAGAATTATTGATAGAGATACACCAACCGACAGAAACCGTTGCAAAGCAATCTATCATAGACTAAATCTATGATATATTTACACACAGTGAATGCATTATCACCATTCCTAAATCAGCTATCAACGGACTCTTTTCACTAAAAGGGTGAGCTCCACTATAGAAAAGGTTGACCCTTCATAAAGACTTATCACCTCATATACAAAATAAGGTTGTACTAATCCAAAAAGCTTCGACGGAAAAACGATTTTAAAACCATGCGTGTTGGGGTCAATTTCCATCGACGGAAATCCCGAAGATGGGATCTATTGGAAGTCAGCGGTAGTTTTTTCTCAACAATCTCGTCTCGGACTTAACTTACGTTATCTCGCCCACGAATGTCACAAGGAATAGAAACCCGCACATACATAATAAGGACGATATTTCTAAAGAAATTTAAATTTGCCCGCAAAGGTCCCGAGATAGGATTAAAGATTGGGCGTCGAGATGGCCCTTTGTGGCCGACCCTTAAGAAAACATGTCTTGATATGGAAATATCTAAGACGGGACTTAGCGAGAAATCATTTACGGGGGCGATCAAGGAAACGGTCTATGAATGCGTAATTAGTGTACAAATACAAGAGATTTATCTGAATCGGGGACCCGTTGCGCCGCTTTTGTGGTAACGTTTATTTTGCATGAGAGGATAAGTAAAAAGCTTTGTTATTTAGACTCCGCTGACCGGCCGTTTTACGATGCGGTCGACCGTGCACTTTCGAGTTTAAAAGGATAATTTTTGTAAGCGGACATCGTGATAGGGGAATTTTAAATGTCGACTTTGAATCAATATAAAAGTTTAATCACGAATTATAAATTCATCCTAAAAAGGGAATCCGTACTAAGTCAATATTTAATGAGGCAAGTGTCCACATGATTTGAATTCGAAATACGTATAGCTCAACAATCCTTCATTAATTTGTAGAAAGAAAAAACACACTGGACCCAATGTACACCTGATCCAATATTTACACTGATACAAATAATGACGGCCATCGGTTCTCGCAGGTTATTGTAATGATAATGACTGCAAAGACGTTTTGTGGACATAATGTATACGTGGAAAAAAGTGTCATTGTTGAAACATTAGCATCGTTTTAATCAAACATAAGTATGGAAATACCAGGCTTAGTTGTGACTAAAACATTTAAAACGCTATTGCATGTTTTAGTGTACAGTACATATATGTAAGTAGTTATGTATAGTCTAAATTTAACCTATTTCAACTAAGTCAAAGGACACGCGATAGGCACGAGACAATCTTCCCCTCACCTTTACCACAGCGACATGTCACATCTAAAATTAAAACCCACTTATTTAAAACCCGCCACTTAGCTACCTTCCCGTGTGTACAAAAACTAAAAATATCCTCGACCATTGTGTCACAGTCAAAGAAGTTCCGTAGGTCACGGAGAACGCATGAGCGTGTACGTGTCAGAAGCACGCCAAACATTTTTTATCTTTGAAAAAATTATAAAAAGACCGCCTCTTACAATGGAACCTCGGTAGCATCTTTGACAATTATAATATCAAAATCTGACTCGTATGTGAAATGCCGTTAATGACAGCGAGATATCCCGCAACATTGAACTCTAAAAGTATAGAATAACCGCTGAATATTCAAATGCCGGCTCACAAAACCTCGGATCTTTTGTAAACGTCGCAGTCATGGTTAACATAAGGGTCATCACAAAAGGCACTAGATAACAATGCGCGCACGTCAATCGTGCGTTCATGCAAATAATTTTTTTCTTCAAAGCATCCCCTTTATCTGTTCATAACGCGATAGGGTTAATTAATATGTACAAAATAATACAATTTAAATTAAGATCCCTTTTTACGTTGGCACGAGGTCGGGATTTAACTGTCACCAATAGAATTATTTTATTTATGTCACAATAATTCAGAGTCTAGTAGATTTATAGATGCGTTCGTATTGTCTTTGATATCAATAATTTAATATAATGTGATATTTTATTAAACAGGACCCTCATGCTTTATTGAATATAGCTGGTTTGACAGCTCACTCGAAGGGGTTAATATGAACGTTTAGGATAAACTCAATAAGCCGAAACAACTGGCGTTGAAGCGGAACCTGCAATTGACATTTCGATGATAGCGCAATCCGAAATAGCATTGTGACAGCAATGTCTGTATGCTATTTTAATAGTTTCCCTTCATTGATCTTTTAATATCTGGGCTAGGTTAGTAGAAATTTTTGTTTCGGTAGCTGCTTAAAACAATTTGTACGAGCTCTCGTTATTTACTGTTACCGCTTAAGTTGTAGTGGCTTACAAAGCAGTTGACAAAATGCGGGTCGAAAATTTTGAACGGTGCACAATTTTCGGGTTTAAGAAAGCTTTTGTTGTGCAACGGTTTAATACAAAAGTGTCAAATGACGGCACATCTGCTCGCACAAAGGGTTATGCTCGGATAGATTATTTTTCGAACCACCCCCGCAAGATTGTTCGGTTATACAGATGTTCCGAGTTTGTGCTTCTTTTAGCTAACTTCCATGGCGAAAGGATTAAACTAACTATCTTATCAATATAATCGGATTCGAAGTATCAAAAGTTTCCATCACCTGGTGACTTCTGTTATTTTGGACAAAGATGTATTGCTTCGTCAATTTCATCATCTGATCTTTTGTGTTTTCAATTTTATGTTTATTGGACAATTTTTAAGGTTTTTCTTGGTAGAACTTATTTTCATTTAGTAACATGGAACACCCTATTGGTCAATACTGGTACGTGTGCAGTGTGACAGTGTGACGAGATTAGCTATCGAAAATGTATGATCGTATGATGACGTAAGCAATCTATAAATGGCCGCTGGTATTGTTATTGTGTAACATCTTGCACAACAAAGGACAAAAGCTGAACGCTACGATAAAATTGTCTCCAAAGACCAAATCCTTTGAAGCTGACAGTGGACAGAAATCATTAATAAAATCCTAAACGCTTTACAAAGAAAATGCGATGACATAAGCATTTTAAATAAATCGTGATCTAAACTGCTTAGCATTTTATCCGGGAATATGTCACAGCTATTAAATGTGATTGTTAATGCTATTTAGGTCTTTGATTGGATTGTTCTTGTTAATAAACAAAAATTTGCTTAGATTTTCGATATAATTGCTATTGTGAACTTACCACTATGCATAGTATTGGACTCTGCGTCTGCTACTTCGGTTCTTGATTTCTTCTGGTCCTCAGGGGATCCCGTAGTATCCATATGTTCTTGTTTGATTTTGGGTTTAATGTCTTCGTCAGGGGAACTTGACGGCATAGGTGATGTTGACGCCCTTCTCTTAGGTGTCGAAACTCCAGCGTCAGCTTCTATAGAAAAACCACGACTTTAGAATACATACTATAATTAAAAAAATTGAAAACTTTTAATGCTAAAGCAACAATCTTTATATAAATAAAACCTTAAAACCATTATGGAAATCTTTAGGAACCTTAATAGCGTAAGTACATGTATTCGATTATATATTGTATAAAATTGCGATTATTTTTTGTCTATTAATTTATTCTTGAATGGTTTTACCATTATTAGGGCACTGAACTACTACTTCTTTCGAAAAGTCATTAAGGTATTATTATTTATTTTAATTACCATCTAATAGCCGTTTAGGTGTACTTGACGCTCCACCATCTTCCAGGAGATCTGGTGGAGCTATCGAAGGGCTGGTCAAAGGAGGGGTATGCACCCTGTTACTAGGTGGTCGCCTAGCCGTGAGGAGAGATGGTCTTCTCCCACTCGAGTTGCCTGTCGCAACTTGGCCTGGTCTTGAACCATCTTCAGGGTCGGAGTTTGGACCTATGAGAGTTTAAGGTATTGAATTAATATTATCATACTCATTAAAAGAAAGTAAAGAGATTACAAATTATAGATACTCGTAAACTAAACGTTGAAACATTTATTTCATCTGTGCACTAATAAAAACTGATTATTCTACATAGTAATGATAAATATAAAACGAAATCGCAAGCGGCAATACTTCAGTAAAAAGATTTAAATAACTTGACGAATTTTGGTGATGGTTATTACTATCGTTTGGATATTTTACTTAGTTTCATTTAGATATCTATTAAGTTTACATTAAGATAGTACATAAATAATAATTTTACTAGTGAAATCGAATTATAGCACAAAAATAGAATCAGTGTCAACTATTGAGAGACTAAAAACATTAACAAATCGCATCTGAATAGCCTGAAATAATTACATGTGAATCTATATACTGACCGGCACTATAGCAGTGGTAGGACGTGAGGTCCTTGTCGCAGGAGGAGACCTTGTGCTGGATGAACCGCACTATGTCGGCCAGCGCGAAGGCCCTCCGACAGGCCCCACACGTCAGCGTGTCTGTCACCCCTGGCGTGGGGGACCCGCCGCCCTCTGCCGCGCTGTCCGCATCCGCTGTAAACGAAAATGGTGTTATAAAATGGCCTATAATTTTGTAGAATGTGCTGTAAAAAGAATATGATCTAATGCATTGGTTAAAGTTAGGTGGTTAAGAGTATGATTTTAGAATATGATCTAATGATTTTTAGATGATTTATATTCAGTTGAACTTAGGCTATAAAACATGTTTTAACATTTGGTGAATAATTTGACTAGTCTACTTAAGTCTGAGAGTATTTTTTTGTTAAACGTATGTAATGTAAAAGAAATATAGGAATCCAATGTATGGTATAGAACTTAGACGACAAAACATGTTTTAATATTGGAAATTTCACTAGTCAACTAAATTGGAACTCTAAGATTAATTATTATGGAATGTACAATATGCAGATAATAAGTACAAGATTTTTTAAAATCACATATTTGAAATTAAACCGTGAATGCCGTTTATATTTATTATTTAACAAACTTTTAATGACAGCATATTTGATAACAGTATTGAGAAGTATTCACAATATGATTTCCAGAAAAGGTAAAAGTGTATACCAATTACCAAAACATGTAGGTATGTACGTATATTAAATGAGTCATTTAAAGAATAAAATTTTCAGAACATAACATGTTCATATTTGAGCAGTTGGCAAAACAAATTATCGAAAAGAAAACGTTCGATGTTCAACAGACGCAAGATGAAAAGGCATTCAATCCAAGGCCAATTACGGTCCAAATACTCCGCGACATATGGACAATGACACTTTCAACCCTTCAAGTGCTAAATTATATTTAATTATATCTTGTCTCAGTCACGGTCGTCAAACTTAAGGTGTCAGTTGCGGTGTTGACCACTTATCTTTCAATGGGTAATAACAGTTTGCGGCGACGGAGGGTTATTTCATACTTTTGTTGGGACAGGTAAGTTAATCGCTGTCTCAACAGATGCGTCCGATTTGTATTGTGTTTTGACTTGAGATAATTGTTTTAATAGAAAGGGCATTTTCGAGTGTTACTTCGTGATACTTTTTTACGGTTATAATAATTATGGCGTGTTCAATCTTATTGCGTCATAAAAGAAGTTTTGACTTTGTAACTGAATTTGTAAATATGTAATTAAATTCAGTTTTTATTGTAGTGGATACATTCATTTTGGGTCAAGGCATTTAGACTTAAAACTCAAGCTATAACTTTTTTATTTTTAGTACACGTTGACATTTCAGCGCGTAACTGTCGCTCACTCCTCTCCTGCCATAACGCTTATGTACTAAGCCGCCCATTACATACGGGCACATAGCTCTTTAATTGCCTAATAAATAAGCCGACACCGGCATCGACGCCCGGGAATTATAAAGGCACTTTCATATTCAAGACTCACACAATTGGTCGGCACATCAAAGACGTACGAGCTAATTTTACATAAGTACTATGCAGACTCCCTTACATTCCGTACGCTTTTATTATTATTTTTCCTTCAATCTCTTTGTGAGGAAAGTAGGCCGTGCTTTCTTACGGAATAATGTACAGGGGCCGATTGTAACCGGAGTACTAAATTAATATAGCTAAAAAACTACATGATTCGACGACGGCTTTGTTTACAATGTCCTACCTAGTTTGTTTAGGGGGTTTATTATGTAAATGTTTCGTGTCATTGTAGAGGTTTTTTTGCGTGATTTATTTAGGCAGCCATGGCTCGTGGCAAATGGTTTTGTTTTTTAATCGCTTCCTCTTTAAACTTCTGCCTTTCCTTCCGTTTTGGATTGTATGGAGTAATAAGAATTATATAAAAATTGGTGTTAAATGAAATATCATTTATCTATAGACAATGAAAAAAACACAGCAATGTCAATTTGCAAATTTTATTAAACTCATTACTATGAGAAAACTAAGCAAATGTTTTTTTTTATTCGTTTCTTGTTTTGATTCATTGTATTTTATACTTATATTTTAACCACAAAATCTCATAACAAAACCAATGCAGCACTTACTAGTACTTCTTGCTACCAATCATGAAACAAACGATCACTTTACACTAAACAACTGAAATAACTACATCTGAATAAATATCCAATCGTCTATCAAATCGAAGGATATCGGACTATCGGTATAGGCATGGGGTAGCGCAGGTAGCCACACCCCCGCACGGGAGTGGACAGTGGTCATCACATGCGCCCTGGACGTACACCCACTGTTTGATTTTAAAGTGATTTATTTGTGGTCTATTTAATTTTATACGGACATTTAGAGTTGATAATGTATGACAGTTGTCAGTGGTACTCGTAATGTTCTGCGCTTAGATATGTACTTATTTCAGAAATGTGTAGAAGTTGTTGTCTATATTATGGACTGTTTAAAACGTATTGTAATATCTTATCGAATGGTTACAGAATAGGTGACTTAAAATAATAGCTATTAATGATTTTCTGCTTAATACTGTGTGGTCAGTGGTCATCACAAGCGCCCTGGACTTTAGGTACACCCACTGTTTGATTTCAAATAGATTTATTTGTGTTCCATTTCATTTCATATGGACATTTATCTATGGTAATGTGTAGTGGTAATGTGCTACGCTTAGATATGTAATTCAGAAATGTGTAGGAATTGTTGTCTATATTATGGACTTTTTATAACGTATTGTAATATCTTTTCGAATGGTTACAGAATAGATGACTTGAAATAAAAGCTATCATCGCGTTAACGTTATTATATTGAAATCTATCAATAGATTTCTGTGTAATACTAATAACTGCCGGATAAAGAAACGATTGAGGATAGATTTTAAAATATCTTTTTAACATGTGTCTGTCCCTCAACAATATCTCATGATGCTATTA
Source organism: Junonia stemosa (assembly GCA_018233265.1). Lineage (NCBI taxonomy): Eukaryota > Metazoa > Arthropoda > Insecta > Lepidoptera > Nymphalidae > Junonia > Junonia stemosa. The sequence goes on along the minus strand of DVTA01000120.1, from coordinate 1,884 downwards.
TTTTCTTTTTAAACTGCTTACTGAATTGCTAATACATCCAAAAAAACAAATAATAAAACTTTAATTCTATATAAAATGTATTGATAAGCAAACGTGTGACTCAACTACGAATACATTGCGTGTGACAGCAATTGATTGCTTTTAATATTTAAAATCACTGTAATTTGTAATACTACAAAAATAAATGTTGTTTATAGGGTTGTTATGCGTCACTAAAACAACGTGGGATGTATTTTTGAACGCAGCTAAATAGCCTCTTCTATCTATTATAATTTTTAGGTGGGTAACATTATTTTGTTGCAATATTTATGTATTTTTTTATTTGACTACGAGTAGCTTTACGTTTATTTTCAAAGAAATTTACCTCTTTTTTACTCAGTGCTGCTGATAAATAGTTTTATAAGTTTTATTTTAGAGTATTTTGATTGCCTACGGGCTTGCTCTCGTATTTGCACGGAGTTGAATAAATTGAAAACATATTTAGTTCCCTCTCTAGGGGTGGAATTTAGGTTACTGTGCGAAGTAGATCTATCACTTTACCATAGATATCGTGATGAGTCACGATATAATGGTAAATCTATTGTACAAGCCTAGTAATGTAAACAGACAAGTGTTAATTGTAACGTACCACAAGTAGTAGGTTGACGTGCATGTACAGCGTGGGCACGGCGCGCACAAACCACCCCATCTTGCACACACACACACACACACACGCACACACAAACAATCAGTGGTACATTATCTGCAGCACCAGAAAAAATTAACTTAACATATAATGTCAAATTTATTCTTTAATTACTTATTGAAACACTTCAACGACACTTGTTTGTGGCAGGTGTGACGGCAGTATTCGCGACGTGAGGCGGGCTTAGCTGTTATCAGTTATCATTGAACGAAAAAAAAATTCAACTGCCAGCCTATCTGCGCTTATCAGGAGATAGCTGTGTTTCGGTTTCGTATCAAATGACTGCATTTGATACGAAACACGATGACTAATTTGCATTTTTAGGAAATTCATATTGTTGTTTTTCTGCTATATCTACTATAGGAATATATTAACCATTAACTCAGTCCAAGTTCCTAGTAGGGCTTCGTATCACTGGAATTAGGTAGGACACATGATTGATGCATACCATAGACGGACGGATAGGGCTTGCTGGCCTCCAGTGGTTGCGAAACCCTCAGAAGAAAATGTTATACGCACAGGTTCTCGAAAGATGACCGTTCTGGTGTAGTGGTGCTGAATGCGCTACAAATACCGGCAGTATTTGTATTTGTACAAACATTTGTTCCTCAGTCTGTTCCTTGTCGGCCACCCCACCGTGCCGTGAGAGCACGTAAAGCAGTCGGTCCCGGTTGTTGTCACAATCACATGATAACGATCATTACTTATAGTAGGTAAATATTTTAGTCAATTTGCATCTTGGGAGAGCCATGCATTTATACGAATGGGCCGGCTCGACCGGAGTGATACCGCGGCCTCACAGAAAACCGATGTAAATAACGCTTGTGCAGTGTTTGTGCGTGAGTAAGGTTACCGGAGGCCCAATTCCCCACCCCTTTCCCACCCAGTCCCTATCCATTCCCCCTCCGTTCTCTGTAAAAGGCCGGCAACGGATTTTGTGGGGATGACTTCTAGGTTTCGGAGGTCAGACGGCAATCGCTCTGCTTAAAATTTAGTAACCTGTCAATACCCAGGCTAGAATAAAGTAGATCCGTGTTAAGTCCCTGAAACTGCTAGGAAGAAGAAGATATGTTTACGATGGGACATTGTTTGTTTTCTGTATGCATTAGTATGCATAATCTACAATAAAATAAGATGTCTCCATCTATATGGTAATCCAGTTCGAACCGGCCCTCCATCCTAGGTAGGGGGAGGGCTTA
>DVTA01000119.1:0-12016 GCA_018233265.1 Junonia stemosa | reverse complement strand
ATGTTTCCGTGAGTATTGAAAATTGCAGATTTTGACATGTTTTATCTGCATTTTTACTTTGCCACCAAAAATTTTTCGTTTGACATGTATGGTTTTGGGGGGGGTCATGGCCCCTGTGGCCCCCCCCTTCGGACCGCGCCTGAGTTATGGTTGAATAACATCACTAAATCAATAGGTTGTTCCTAAATCAATCAGTAAAGTTTTGTTTCAAGGAAATATACTTCATGGCATAATAAATCTAATGGATGGTGCGAACGTATGTGTTCCTGTTATATTTAAAATAACTCCCGCATCATTTCCGACTACAAGTAAATATGTCGCGGTGTATCACAACTTGAGGTTTGAATAGTGACATTTGAAATGACATCATCTCCACTATCGTCCTGAACTGAATCATTCCGCACGACGCCAGCGCCGTTCGTAGCAACAAAGTCACTAAAAAACGTCATAAACACTATCTAAATAAACTACACAATAAAACGCCTACTACAATTGGTATTTGTGTATTTAGAATCATTCTCGGAACTTCTGTTCGTTTTGTTTAAAAACGGCAACTTGAAAGAGGTATTTCCTAAAACAAATGTGTCTAAAGCCGTAATTTATATTAGATTAAGCATTTATAATCATGATTAAAGTTTCAAGTTCTGCGGCAGATTTAATGGCAGAAATAAATCCTGTCAGATCAAAGTTATAAGCGGCCACAATTATAAGTTAATTTGAAAATTTTATGAAACAAGGAAAATTCAGTCGCACATTAAGATAATGTAACAAGTTAGTAATGTAGGTTTCGAATACTATATTTACTGCTATGTATTGCCATTTACATAAAATGTTTCAACTCTTATGCATCATTTGAAATGTCTGTTCCGCTTGCCAAATTTTTAGCAATTTAGTGCATCTATGTCCGGAGCCGTGGTCGTTAAGAAACCCTGGGATAATTTTATGACTGTTGAAAATGTTGCCACTCATTCCATTTTTTTTTTCTGTACGTAATAATTATTAACCCATTTGTATTATTTCCCTTTGCGTTCCAATTTCTTCAATTCCATGGAAACTCGAAACGCAACGACTGTTAAAATCAAGAAAAATCAACATCTTCTATTTGCTCTAAGCTCTTAGATTTATATAACCTTGGACACTGTTAATTTTAAATGTTTTATTGCCTTGATAATGTATAAAAGTATAAATTAAAACACAATTTAAACAGTGAACGTTACGTGATTCAGTAACCTCATTCCTATCACACTTTTGATGATAACTAGATTTACAATCAAGGCTAATAAAATATCTGTCTGCAGTATCTTAAAGCGATTAAAATTTAACACCAGTCTCCATATTACACTTTAGAATACAAACCAGTGTGCTGATAACTAAAATAATACTTGTTTAATTATTTGTACAGCGATTATTTAGTGAATTACATTCAATGTCATGCGGAAACATGTTTTCAGTAGTGTCATATCTCTGAAATGTAATATCTTGATAAGTTGTAAATATTCATATCTACAAATAACAGTCATTTTGGTTGAAGCCTTCATTCAAGTTGGGTGTCCAATAGGTACTTTTGGTGTTTTAATTTACGTAACGTGTGCAAGTGATTTATGAAGGTTTAGTCAGAATGTTTACAATACCGTTGAAATGGAATTGACTTTAATTTTTTTCTGTAGGAATAAATCAATAAATGTTCTGTACTATTGAATCATTATTAACATAGTGTATATTAGAAAGGTGACAAAATGTAAAAAGTGGATACATGAAAACATACCCCTCAGTTAATTCATAATCCTAAGCACTAAGGAGAATATGATAACATTAGCAAAAATGTGTGAGAATTTAACACATAGTGAATAGTCAAAAGCCACCAAAAATACGGTCGCAAATACATAATTATGTATACCCAACTAATGCTTAGCTCAGCGTCTAGCAAATATTTGTGTTGCCCCTTCCCTAAGACGGTAAACGTAATTGATTATTTGTACTGGTTTTTTGTGGTACAAGTTGAATCATTAAACCATGCGTTCTTCTTAAGGAATTTTCTCTAATTTATACGATTCTGCCAGTTTTGTTTCCTTTTCACTTAAAATCTTGGACTATGCTACAAAACCTTTTCCAAACATTTCTACTTTTAAATTTACTTTGTTTATACAAAAGTTATTTGTATTATCCATTAATATAGTGCATTCCATCAATCGTTGCTCAGTTCTAATTCCAGTTAATACCACTACTAAGAATTAAACCCGATCTTTCTCTATTTCTGCACTCTCGTTAACCATTCTCTGTTATCGCGCTAATGGATATTGCTGGAATTTAATAATGTTCTAAGTAAAATCTTTAACAGCATTCATCAGTCAATAATAATGCTCAATATTTACAGTTATTATTATTAATGTGAAGTGATATTTCTTTTTCTAAAAACACGTATTGATAAATGTTTGACAAACGCATACTTTAGAATTACATTGATTGTTACAGCTTTTGTCTTCTATTAAAAACAACTTGAAACTTGTGGAACAATGCAAATTAAAATACGTTTTCGTGTTATATGTAAAAGTTTTTTTGTTCTTTTCAGGTCGCCACCTGCAGCATAATAGGGAGCCATACGCCGCGGCGGAAAGACGGGTGCGACACGCACTCGTGGTATGTATAACTTTGTGAACGAATTTCGTACCTTCGTACCTTCAATTTATTTTGTATTTCGAGTATTACCGATATTCACGAACAATGTATTAAAGCCTTGACCTTTGGGATATATTTGTTGTTATACGTATGGAATATATTGGTACTACAAATGGAAATTTAGTGTTGACTTTACCTTTCTTGTTGAAACACAATTTCGTTAGAATCTCCCCAAAATTGTATCTTATTTTGGATAGACAATGCTGTTAGTATATTACTTACATAGCCATGCCAGGTCTACCTACATTGTTGGGTCCGCCACTCCTATTTCCATACAATATCCGATTTCGAGACATTGACATCTATTGAGCCTCTATTTTCGTCTCTGAACCAATAAACCTATAACTGGATAATATGTCTTTTGTGTTCGTTATATGTCTGAGAAATATTCAAGGAACAAAGAACCTAAGAATCTGACACCTTATTAAGCAAATATGTATCAAGAAATGGTCGTTCTGCCTTTATAGAAAGTTCGTCAATACCGGTAACAGTACTCCTAGCAACAATTACAACGTGGTCCCTTTAAATCAATTATGTTAGTCAGGGACCATGCGTGTCACGTCTTTGATGCCGGATGAAGTGGACGTAAATCGAATTTGGTATCAGAGACTACTAAGGTCGCTGTTTCGTTTGATGAACTTGGTCTTCAAATTCAATATTTGGTGAAAGTCAAAAGCCAACACCAATTAAATGTTCTCGTATTCTTAACGTTTATTAGATGCTAAATTTTTTTTAAGTAAGTGATTTCACTTACTTATAAAATATTTGTCGTAATATATTCCATCAGTGAGATGAATTTTGAAATGCTTCTAAAGGGTAGTAAACTTGTTTTAACATTAACCCATAAAAAGTAAACGATTTCTTTTTAAGTTGGCAATGATTGGATCTTTATGGGTTGTAGACATGGAAATAAAACCTTTTGATTTATGTTAACCCTGGACCCTTTTATTTCCCAAGATAAAACTTTCCTCCATGCGTTAATCTAGTACATAAATCCTTCTAGGCGTTTCCGCGTGATGCACAGACAGATAGCAATAGAGCTCCAAAATATTTTATGCTACACGCAGACCCGTTACAATTTATTTTTCAGAATATATGAATTTGAACGAAATTGTTATCGCGTTCTGCAATATATTTAACGAAAGAGAAAATTCTGCAAGTATAACCGAAACTGTCTTCCTAAAATATTTTCTTTAAAATAATAGTTTCTTCTCGTTACAGAAAAATACCTGATAAAACTTTCTTCGTAACAATCATTTCTGCAAATGTTGTACCAAACTTCTTTTGCGGGAAATATTTCATTTACGGGTTTATGGTTTTCTATCCTTTACCTTTTCATCCCTTTTTTCTATTTCACCTTTCTTTTATCCGGGCGTTAATACGAGGCTAACAGAATCACATTTCTATTGTGCAAAAATAATTCTATTCCAAATACTATGTTATGCTTACACATTTCTACGTTCCGCTGACACGCTATGAATGTTTAATACGCACGATGATGGCAGAAATAGTAATGTATTCGGACCGCAAATTGTGACCACATCAAGTAGTTACGCAACATGAGGATAAATTCGTTTAACAGCACTCTATTCCTCAAAATTGATTTCAATAATCTTTAGTTCAAACTGATATATTAAATTTGAGGCAATTATTCATTAGAAAGGTCAACACAAGCCTTTTATTTAGAATGGACACGAAACTATAGTGACCTAGAATTTACACAAAGAGAACGGCTTCTTGTTATTTCTTTCTACTATTAACAATTCAACGAAAATCTTCAGCTATAGCGTGAACTGATTAAAAAAAACTGTAGTAAAAACCGGTTTTTTATTCTTATTCTTCTGTGTTTTTACTACGTTTACACCACTGCTATGCCAATATAATAGGTAGAACGTACAGATGGGAAAAAACGGTAATCAGAGCTAGGACATTAGACGGTGTACGTTACGCTACATTAAATTTCTGGACAGTTCGGTGAACCCGCAAATTATGTAATTGAGGAACGCATTATCCTATAAAGCAAGAGAAATTTATTCAAGTACTACAAAATATTATCCATTTGTATTATTCAAGTTAAAATGCTCAATTTCATTATTAACATCACAAATGCGATTACTAATGTTTTCAAATTAGCGTGTTCCAAAAATATATTTATAAGCATCCTTGTTACACCCAACCTCGTTCGAATGTTCCCTCTGGGAGGTAACCCAAATGTTAACATGAATAAAGGTAAAGCCCCCAGGATGTATTCATATATACCCGATATTATATCACGTGACGATAACATGTTTATTTAAATATATCATGAATATTTGTTTTTTCCGTTATATATTTCTCAGCAAATTGTCTTTTAAAACAATTGTTTGAGGATTAATGTCTATATACTATACATCGTATCCTTCTTCGTTTTACACGTCACAAAATATCTCAATATAAATACGATGATTTAACAACGCCGTGTGTTTACATTTATCTCGTAACCTGCGATGAAGGAAAATAAACTGACATGATGTAAACGTTTCAGGATAAATTCTGACCCGTTCTACCAGCGTCTCGTAACAAAGCGTGATGGATTAAATGCGAAATCTTCCACTTTAACTTAGAGGAGAATCCATTCAGACCTTTCTTTAGCAATATAAGACGTTAACTCTTAGTTACGACTTCTAACAGTGCGTAAAATCATATACCAATAAGTAATTAAGTCGTATATGTGTTAATATTTCAACTGTATTTTCATACTAACGAAAACATTTTGTTAGATCGTTAAATTCAACTTACTCCTTGATAACATACATATCTCGCCGAAAAATCAATACGACCGAGCATTTTCACTCATTTCCTTTGAAAGCGGTCCAAATTTCCCACTTAAAAGCGGTTTATCGGGTCGATCACATAATTAACTGGGTTTTTTTGTTACTCTCCTTAATTAATCGATCCTCATCTGGTTGAAAGTTTTTCGCATTATAGAACACAATTACGCGAGCCACGCGTTGAAACGATGGTGTAACTTTTAATGAAGCTTTCTATCTTATAAAGTGGGAGCCGCATCTACTCTGAAAAAGATTTTAACCCTTTAAACTTAGACTTCATCAATCTTCTTTACTTAATCGCCTTGCATAAACGTTGTTAGAATAAACCGTATTGCTAATGAAGCTATGTATTTGCCTCTAGGCTTAGTACAAGTTGAAATGGAACCTAATCCCAATACGATGAATCGCTGGTGTCGAACTCATCAGTATCTAACATCTAAGCTATTTACCGCCTATGCTCGGCTACTAGGCGCATTGGAGCCGCAGGTCACGAGATAGTGTGATTAGCGGTGATACCGTAGGGGCGACGGTCGTGCTGTGAATACCAATCAACCTTTTTCAGTATATGATCGCCTGGTAGTCTTACTCTTAATTACTTTGGTCCTTTTCGTTTATGAAGTAATTCCTGTTGAAATATAGGTAAGTACTGAAGTATAATAACGGGAAATTACAAAAAAAGTAATTTTTTGTTAGATTTATTAAAAATTTTGTCAGAAGAGAATAGGTCAGTAAATATTGTACAAAAATACACGTAGATGACATAAATTGTGTTAAAATGTCCCGATATAAAAGAGGTATAACTTCAAAAGAGTTAAATATGTCCAAATATGAAATGTCCTGCCCAAAATTTCAACAATGCTATTTGGGTCATGAAATGCCTTCATTTGATCATTTAAGTATAAAATATACTTCAATAACTTGGCATCCGTATCCAATTTAGATGAAAAGTGTTCTACGAGTGTTATCGTATAAAAGTGTTCAGTGCTGTTACGTTTGACTGCAATGGGATAACTTGCGCTCCAACGCCTTTTGAATTTTAAAAACCTTATTGATCCATATGGATTACCATGAATAAAGAAATTATCATCGTGTAATATTAAAGCTTTAAAGAATTGACCATCCCTATCTTTCTTCGTAGTTATTAGGTATATAAGTTAGGAATAAAATACTATATCCATTTAAGTTTTTCCATCGTTGCAAAATTTATCATTTAAATAGTTTTATTTTTTATTGAACAAACTTAAAAAAAAAAAACTATATTCCCATAATGGCTATTAAAAGTTTCTCGATTCAGCTAAAGAATATATTTCTTATACTTTTCAAAAGGCCGGCATATAATAGTGTTTGTGGCAGGCAGTAAATTCCAGATTCCCCTTTGCCAGCAGTTGCGCATCAAACATCTTTGTCGATATTGAAATTTCCAATTTCCTTTAAAAAGTCTTATTTTTCGTCTTTCACACTATCTTTCAGAAGTCGATATTACTTCCACTAATGAAACTACTAGAAATGTTTTTGTAGAATTTTAAGTTTTATTCGGACAAGCAAGTATTTTTCTTTAGTTTATTGTATCAATTGTCCTTTAAACATTAAGAACAATGGAAAACATATTTATACATTAGATGAGGAACTCTGTTCGAGGCTAAGAGAGTCAAACAGATGACGGTAAAATCGTATTTATGACGGATTCGGGTAAGAACTAAATCTGAACTAAGATAACAATAAAGTGTACCACGATAATTCAGCTTCCTGTTTGTTTTGACTCGTGTTTGAACCGCCTCGAGCTCCAGATCTCTAGATAGTGCAACTTGTTCTGACTTACTCTATTTCAATTAAATTGCTTGGAGTCTTGAACTTATAACAAGATTGTTGTAACGACCGTCACAGTTGGCGAGCCGAGTTTCGTTAGCTTAATGATGTTTAAGTACAGCACACTCGGCCAGCTCGAAGAAATTGCTTATTTGCTTTGAGTCGTGTGATTGGAAAAGTTCTGACATTTTAATAGCCTTTATTTATTAATGGGTTACGTCCCGTAAATGTAGTTTTCCGTTTTTAAGAAAATAGTCTAAATAAATTGGTCGTATATATTTAAACACGAAGAAAAACGAGTTCGTTTAATATTAATGTTATTAGCTTTCATCGTGACTGGATTCCTTTTTAGAGTAATGTCTTTACGTTTAAGAGCTGATGCTTGGAATTATTTTACCTAATTTGATAAAAACGGTAATTTATTTTGGCTGTCATTTTTAGCAAATAAATAATTTACTTACTAAGATTCCACTTTAATCAAACAAAATGTACCTACGAATGTATCAACGTAAAACGCCAGCCTAAAAACATTTCTTTTATTCTTAATTTGGATACTTTTGTCATACCGAAGATTAATATCAAGCTCACTAGCAATTTGCCTAAAGTAATCTACTATTTGCGAAAAGCCAGGTGTGGCCAAGATAAGGCGGTGAAATCACGCGATTCGCCCCTACATCACATCTATTATACGTTTTCGCGGTTAAGGCCATTGGTATAGACCAATTAATTCTAATTTTTCTATTCGGTTTGCGTAATTATATATTCATCAATATTTCTTTTTTGATGATAATGTATAAATTATTGTTATTCAAATTACCTAGTTCTTTCTTGTACCTTAGTATCGTCTGTTACAATATTGTCTGTTAAAATTCTGTCTTCGAAATGGAATTGAGAATAAATGTTGCTCGTTTTTGTTACCCATTAGTATGAATCAATGAATAATTTTATTAATAGTTTCAACTAAACAATTAATGTTTCTCAAATCCTATGCTCTATAGTTGGTTCTCTTTGTGGTTGATGTTTCTCTAACGATAAATGATGTGTATTGCAACTTTGCAACAAAAGGTCTCTCTCAGTAAGAGTAACTGCATTGTTGCTTACTGGTCTTTCCATTGAGCATTCATTGATCTATGTATCTTCTTCTGTTCATCTGAAAATGTTTATTATTCGATATATAGATATTGTTTCTCCATTTTATATGATTACACGTTGTATGATATAATTTCAGATTTAGAAAATTTCCCGCTATACAAAAAATAAAATCACCAGACTCCCATTACTTTAATATTGAGGCAGACCTAACAATTATTTAAATGAAGACGCTAAATAATACAAATCTCCATCCATTTCATTTAAATAAAATGAAACAGCGCTTAGAAAACATCTGCAATTCAATGTTATTCTTGTAACAATAGCAAAACTGGATAACTTAGGATAAAAGCAATCGAGATCCCGTGATTTGTAGCTAACGTGGAAACTGAGACTAACAATAAAACAGAGAATATAAACTGAATTTGTTATTCACGAATAGTTTTACCTTTGTTTTAAAGAGTTCAGTGGACGGTTGCGTCACTGATATGTTTCAGATGTATTTCTGGATACGAACGTTGTCTATTGTAGATTTACTGTTTATTCGTACAATAGTCGAAGTTTGTCCTTGTTCTGCTTTCATATAAATGTAATGGAGCAGACGATATCAATCTTTCAGTGTACAATGCTGGGTAATGTTACGTTAATTTGTTATTTCTGTTACCTTTTTCGCTCAACCGAAATGACTTACAGTTTTCCATTAGGATAATATTAATTTCGTTTGATTTGAATTGCAAATCGGTTATTCGTTGGTGAAATAAATGATTAGAATAGTACCATCAAATTCTATTCTAGGTTCAATTCTTTACCGAATTATTTTAAGGTTCCTTTGACATTTAAATTCAAATTTAGATATCGTTTAATCCTTTCCCTAAATCTGACCCAACATCAATTAATCTCGTGCAGGTTGATTTGGGAACTTCAATCAAGTTTGTTTGTCCGCTCGTGCCAAGTTTGCTAGAACACGGTGATTGACCCATTTGACCAAGTTACAACACATGAAACTATAATAACGGATACTGCGGATCCTACTGCAATAGTTATTAGGACTTGGTTTTTAATGATCGTCTAACAGTCCAAATTAGTTCTTCAATTTTACTACACATAATTTTAAAATAATGGTTATAAAATATTTGTCACATATATCTTCACCACAATTTGCCCAATATTTAACTGTAATAGTTAATAGTTACCTAGACAGCTTTCGGATTTATTTCATAATTAAAAATCCAAGTCACGTCGTGTTTCAATAATATGAAACACAATTTTTAATAATAATTGCAGCAGAAAATACATTTGCATTCTTGATATGCATTAGATCTTCCATACCAGTGAATTCCCAAGGATCTTCTCTAGGAGTACCGAGCATGCAGAATCTAACAAAGATAGGCACTCAGCCGACCTAATTGCCGGCTGTTCAACGACACTCAACCCCGATGCTCAGTGCTTCTTGTCACCTCATCTGGTTGTATGACTTAATAGCAGAATGTCTCGAGTATCTTATAATAATTCATGCACATAATATAATTGCAGGTTGAACTGTTAGAAATACAGATTGACCAGTGAAATCGTGCTTTCGATATCCTTGGTATTATGGATTGCACATACAATTGTAGAATTTATCAAATCAAGCTCGTGCTCGCAAAGTAACTAGATCATACGTGCTCGTATTTCCAATTCATCATTATAAAACCATATGAGTAGGTCATTCGGTACAGGATCTATAACGTAAAATAACGAAACAAATATCGCAAAAAACTTCTTTAGTATTAACGTCGTAAAGTAACTTAGCTATAATGGAGACTGTTCTATTAGCAAATTCGACTGTCTAAAAAATAAATTTAACTCCTTGAATCTCTAATAAATTATGGAGGCTAAAAATATTTTTAACGTAATTTGAACTTTATCGCAATATATTAATGTTCGCATTGCGTAAGCCAATCTTTCCTAAGCTATTAGCAGAGAAGTACTTTCCACCCGAAACGTTTGTGTGTTGTTCTTAAAAGTAAACATCTTCTTCGCGTGTGTATTTTGCGTTCTCTTTATGAGATGTTTCACCCTTTCGTTTTGAAACGTCCACGTTTTCCTTGTATTTGTATTATCAGACGTATTTCTTTAACGAATTCTATATACGATTTTAATTCTTTTCATGCGAAATGTTTTAATGTATGTAGGCCTTTTTCCTTTTTTGCATATAGTATTCTAAAATTATTACACACAATAGAAACATTTGTCCCTTTTTCGTGTAAACCGGCGTATGAGAACGGTCGTTTTATTATCTCCTAAAATATGCAGGATACTGCAACAAGGTACTGTCAGTTGTGTTTATGGGTCGTAAACACCGCTAACAGGCTACAGGTGTGCTTTGTTAATTTTTTTTGTTTAATTAACATCTGCGTATGTTACTGTCTGGTTGTACCCATCTGTACTGAGAATAAATAATTACATCTCGGAATCGTGACTAATTTGACATCAAAGATCGGTTTTCTCTAATCCCAAGTAATAAAATTGGCTAAGTTTAGTTTTAAACAGAATGAAACAGCTATTCAATCTATTAATAGAATATGTTAATTCAAGATTTTTTTAGCAACAGGTATTATATTTTTATTTGTACAGCTAACATATATTGATGGCCTTAAACTAGGTACATTCAAATATTGAAAAATGTAGTTATCAAAAACATAAAAACTGAAGTATGAAATTCTAAACATTCAATAAACCCCCGAAGCGTATTTCCAAAGATTTACGAGCTCCACCTAATTGGATTGGAGAAATAATGTCTTTGTGACTGGTGATGCTGTTAAATAAACGATTTCGCTACCCTCGGTTCCAGTTTCGGCATCCAGTTTATTATGTGCCAAAGAGTGATGTGTTGTTCGTGGTATTAATGAATTTATTCGATAATACCAATTATTGGTTCTCATAACATTCTCAACACAGAAGTTCTGGTCGAGATGAAGATGATCATAACTTAGTATATCTTGAGTTTGAAGTGAAATGCATAATTCGAATATATCAAAGCTACTTGCAACCGTATGACGTTAAATGTCAATAATTTCCTCTGAACAGTCCTCTTATGTGTTATGTGGGTCATCTCTTATCTTCATTAGACGTCGCCTCATCTCCCCATCTCCACCTATTTAATTATTCACTGCGTGACAGTAAAATGCAATCGAGGTGATAGAGAAAACTACAGCGAATTGTTAGATGCTACCGTAATTAAAGAGCTCTTGAATTATGCAGAGAATCCACTTCTAAAAACAGTTTGGGTACCGCATAAATCTGTGTTAATTAGAACTCCCAGGAGTGTTTTTAAGTAAACACAGCTAGTTCACGGATTTAAATAATTAAGATGACATTGTTATATACTTTTGTTCTTAATCTATTCATCGCGTTTTTTATACCTAGTCGAATAAATGAATTTCTTGGGCACTTGAATCAGAATTTATATAGTGGAATGGAATATTTATATAACAAAATTTTAGGAATGGTATTTTAGAAAGTCTCTCGTTTATATTGAACGTGAAAATTAATACAGAATAAAGATCAACTGGCTGAAAATAAATATTGTTTCAGATCTAGAGGAGGGTCGGGCGTGGTGCGGGCGGCGGCCGCGAGCCCGGCACCATGGCTAC
>DVTA01000118.1:0-12041 GCA_018233265.1 Junonia stemosa | reverse complement strand
GTAGCGGAAAATTCAGATGACGGATCGTCGGATCTTTACATAAGTCATATCCAATTATTTAGCCGTTTTCCTCGCCGCTCGCATAGTCGTAGGAATGTCGCGGTTACCCGGTCTACCTTTTTGTGTCGATAGCAAATCTCGATGCTATTTAGAGTTCCGTTGTCCTGTGCTTTATTCAGGCTTTACCAGCGTTAGAGTCAGCAAATTGCAGTGTTCAGCTTCGGGCGCTTTATTGAAAATTCGATCTATCTGTTACAGAATGATCGGAAAACGAAAATGCCTGCTATGTATACGTTTGAAGAGTTAAAGTTGCGTGGCTGCAGCGCCTGCTGGAGTCCGTTATCCGGCGTCAGGTTACGGTCACGTCTATAAAAGACGGTGGCGTCTTCTTCACCGTTTCATTCTGTTTGAGACGCCTCGGCTGCGTACTCCCGTGTGCGCGCCGTCTCGCTAGTGCCGGTCTCGTGAGCTTTCTGCCTTCTCTCCACGTAGGGTTAGGTTTAGGCTTTAGTGCTCGCGTCTTAAAGGACAGTTCAATAGAACGTGTATCAATTTGAACTTGCTCGTGTTATTGGTGTCCGTGAAGGCGTGACAGGTATGTTTTGTTGTTTTACTTTATTAAAACAATTGTTTAAATCATATTTTAAATTAAACTGAAATTAGAGCAAAATATTGTATTAAAAATTAATTTAATGGTTGGTCACTGCTCTTATTGTTAAAGTTAAAACACCGGAAATTAAGTTAATAGTAGACATAAACTTTGTGCTTTTATGTTACTTAATTTGCGCTATAAAAGCTCTAAGAAAAACTATTAAACGCAAGATGACGATAATGTCAATGGTATTTTTACGTTAATTTGAACAATTTACTTTGAAGTGCTTGCACAGTTATTCTGTTGTTTGAATATACCAATATATTTTAAGTTTGCAGAGGAGTTTGTCTCTGATGAAGTTTTGTATATGAATGTTTGACAGGAATATAAATTAGATTTGTAATGTTTGAGATGATACATTTACTCAAAAGGGTCTGAAAGATAAATAACTAAAAATCTGAGCTAAACTTTTGAAGGTGTAGTCTTTATAGATTTTTGTCCAAAACATTTGGAAAAAGGCAATTTTATCATAAAATTATTTCAGATTATTGTTTCACTCGCATTCTAGGGAATGTGCAGGGCAAAAACGTAAGCAGTCACGTAATGGATTATAAGCGGCACCAGTAATAAGAAATTGAATTAAAGTTCCATTACAATATCTCAACGTTGATGCGATGTAATTATATTATACCATAAAATTAAGCAATATAAAAGCTATGCGTTATAAATTGTATTCGCACGGTGCAGTGCTTTACCCGGCTAGGTAAACGTACGTTATTGGGAGGAAGATGATAAAATGATTACTGTCATTACAGGGGAATTACGTGACGGTGTTGCCATTACATGCACTCGTAACTGTTACCACGCTATTGTTGATTATTTTTTTTTACTATAATAATAGTAAATGCGTTCCAATATTTTTTTGAGGGGAAAGTAAAAGTTTTACACGATTGACCAACAGTTGAATTATCTGAAGTGAGAAAATTTAGTTATTTCAGCGACCCTGTCGGTCTAAGTATTTTAAAAGTAAGTTTAAAAGTAATGATGCGTAACAATTCTTTAAAATTGTGCTTTGATTCGTCAGAAAACAAAAATTATAGTTCCATTATTTTGTAATCGGACCTACGGCTCCTAAAATATGAGTACGGAATACGTCCGACGCGGGATTCATATTTAAGGATATTTTTAGCATTATGGATTGTAAAAATTTGCTTTGTCTATGGAGTAATTATTGTTAACTTCTTAAAGATTAATGAGGACAAGCCTAGAAATTAGAACTGGTTCCAAGACAAGTTAGTTGATCGAGTACTTATATTAAAAAATGTAGGAAAATTTAAGGTTATTGATCTTAACTTTTTGTAGTTTAAAAATCAAGAAGTTTCCGTTTTATTGCAATGTTTCCTTTGTAAATCTAACAAAAAAAAGTAAAACTTTTCATTATCATATTAGAATTTGTACTTTTTGTTGCATTACATTTACTTGATATTGAATCGACTCAATAAATTTTAATATTTATTATTTTACGAAAAAATATTAAAAGCTCTTAATTATGTTAATTCACTTATTTCTATAGGTAAATAACACTTCTATCGATCTACGCGTTACAAAATAAAAAAAGCACAATTTTTATATCCAAAAAAATCACTTGAAATTATATACTTAAAACTATTTCAACTTGTCAAAATAATTAGATACACATAAAGGATGGATCCTAATAATTCGTTCATTGGCCCCGATGACGCGTGGTGAAAACATAACTAAGATCATATGTGTGGGCTGAGCCATACAACCAGTTGGTTTTTTGCGGGCAAGTGCAGGCGACCTTGACCGTATGTGCTCCCAAATCTCGGATCGGCCCAGTTATGATGAATTCGTTATTAAAGCTCGTATAGCTGTACTATTTATAACTGATATACCTAGTAATAATAGTTGCGGATTAAATGAAAGATTTGTGGTAAGATTTATTGACACAAGCTTTTATTTATCTGCACCTGTAAGTGTTTATGGCGCTATCTAAACAATTACGTCGATATACGGTATTCTTCACCCTAGAATTAGTCTGATGATAGAGCATAAGGATTAAGGATTTCTGCAGCAACTTTTTACTTTATTTATCTCGTCAAATAGGTGCCATAATCATGGTGTGTGCCTAATGATAAAGCCTACCATAAAAGCTTATATTTGATTTCAATTCATTAGATGTTTCATTACTACTTTTTATGACATTGAGATTAGGAATTCCCAAATAGTTTTAACCTTGAAGTTTCCGGGGTTAGGGTTCTAAAAAGTACATGTAATCCTGTTTAATAATAATACTACTAAAAGGGTTTTTATGCACTATCATTGACTTTTTTCATAAAAACAGCGTTAAAAGCATAAATGTAGATCATCTAGAATACTTCTGTCTACAAGAAGGTACTTATTAAATAAAATTAAATTATATAAGTCATAAAGGTTGAGAATTGCACACGAGTAGATACATATAATAATTATGTTTAGTTGTTATTAAGAATTATGTTTTATAGATGCTAGTTCTACAGTTTTTATCGTATTGTAATGTTACGTTCACAATTTTATTATAAATTTACGATGAAAGCTAGGAATTTGTACTGACGTATACGCAGATAATAAAATTTAGCTTTTGTTGTAAAAAATAGGTGGCAAGGAATAGATGATTCCTTCCATCTATCTTACTTTTTCAAACGCAAGCTTCCTTGTTCCGTATGGTCACTTGGTAAGGTTTATTGTGATTGATGGCTTTACGTGCAATTTCCAGCAGCTACATCCATGATGCTGGATCCATTTGATGTCATCTGCCACTATAATTTATTGCCCCTTGTTATCGATCTTTGTCCCCTTACCAAGGTTAAATTACCTTCGGACGACAGCAGACTTATGTGTCATTATTTATGATTTAGACATGCATAAATGTCACTATAATTTACACAATTATTTTGTTTTGAACAACATCTTTCAAAATTTGTTTTCAAAATGAAAACAGTCAGTTATGCTGTTGTGCTATTAATCTTTAATTAATATAGACTACAAAATTTGTGCTCATTTTCAATGCACCTTTTTTAAGCAAGACAATGTTTTAAATGGTGTTTTACTGCGTTTGTACTTTTGTTATTATTTTGTGTACGAGAGAAAATAAATAAGAAATATTTTAAGTCATTTATTGCGACGGGGTATTTTCGTTTATACAAGTATACTTTCACGTTTACTTATTACAATTGTCATTTGTGGGTCGCATGCAGGCGGGACACTGTGGCAAATCCATTACACCTCACAATACTAATGTTTCTACCAGCTACGTGATCCGAACCGTCAGTGAAAGTTATATTTGTGTCGTTTTGTCAAATGTAACTACCGTTATGTACTCGTGAAAATACCTACATCACGGCGATTCCCATTGGCAAAATAAAACCGTCTCGAGAATTTTACGACAATTATTAAATCAAAGTAAGAGTATCGATGCACTTTCACCTACTTATGAAAGGCCAAATATCTTCTCTTTGGCGTAAATTTAGTCTAAATAGAATATTCATGTTAAAAAAGAAAAAGTATTCCTTACTATCTGAGTGACCTGAGGGATGCGAGGATTAATAGGTAATATGATTCAATAATAATGAAATACCAGTTAACAGAATATAGTTCGTTTTTTGCTCAAGGCTAAAATGCTTTTGGTTTAAAGTTTTTAAACTAAATAAAGCAAAGAGCAATATCGTTTCTTTTATTATTAATAATTCCAATATGAAAGACGCTCAGATATGTAGTTTCACGGCATTTGAAGTAAAAGAATAACATAAAAGTAGTAAAGGCCAAGTACTGCGACCGTGCAGTTGGTCACGAACACTTCGACCCACGCACGCGGGAATTCTATCGCGCAAACCAAAAGACTGGAATTTTAAAAATTTTCGTCTAACTGTACTCTTTGGACACGCGGCCGCGAAATGAGATGTGCATGATAAATTGTTGTTATTTCTACATTCTTATCTAATTACCATTTGAAACTCATAAAAAGATAATTTCCAAAGGATTAAATTATTTATAGTCAAATTATTTTTTTTTACAATCGAATTTTGAAATAAACATAGTACCGGTTTTGGATATTATTGGCTTTGCCAGTCTTTATAATAAATTCGAATATCATCGTGTTTATCTTTTCTCATTATCACTTAAGCCGCTGAACCTATTTCTACAAATGATACCTATGAAGATAAATAAGACTTCGGTAAAGGTTTTAGCCGTGACCATAAGCTTCATAGTATTTGTATACAACAAACGTTAACTAATGCAATTTCTACTATTTTCAATATTTAAATTACAGCGTATTATACAATTTTTTTTTGTACTAATGTTATATTGAAATATGCAATTCAATTACTTTATTGTGTAATATAGAACTTCCACTCATCCCGCAGATACGAATGGCATGAAATTGCAGTAATTTGCCTTATGAACTGCGGCTTAGATGTTCCTTCGATGCACTTTTTTTAAAGACATTATTATTTTCAGTGCCATTTTATGATGGCATTCTACGACTATTTGATTATGCTGGATGTATGTAATCTGGGATCGTCATGACGATACCTAATGATTGCTGATGTTATATCACAGACGTCATAGATTACTAGTTATTTAACTAATTTAAATCTATTTTTAAACAAAAGATATGTTTCATTTTAAAGTAACCGTTAGTTGTCAACTGTCTTGTATCTTTATCGTTTTATAAGTAATGGACACACACGTACACATCACGTTTTTGTGATTGTAGAGAGTCGCTTATGATCATTCCGCGATCTGGACAATTGTAAAATCAAGATAGTCGGATCATTAGATATAACTGTATGTCGCACGTGCAATGATTCACCACTATTCTTTTTTGTTCTACAGTGAATATGTTAAAGATTAAAAAACTTTCTCATATTATTCAACATTTGATGTAGTGTATGAATTATACGTACTTATTATACTAATATTAAATGAACTTTATTGCGTCTGATAAAATAATTACGCATAAATTAAACAATTTTTTTTATTTTCTTTTATACCCAACAAAACTTAAAAGTAAAAGTTTTATTTTAATATTTTACTACGTTTCCTAGAAATGTCCAACCATATACCTACTATAAAATATACTTCGAAACCGTTGGGTACATGGATTCTACGCAATTAGATATTACACGGTAGTCAATCCAAGGGCTAGGTTTAGGCGAGACGAATGTAAGTTTATGTTCGGAGCTAGGCTTAAAAAGAGAGACTTACGGAATTGTGACGGTTGTGGGTCGAGCTGGCACGGCAGAGAGGGCACTGGGTCGAGGGAAAGTAGTGGGGACGCGTACGGTGCATACCACAATTACATCCGCGCATTATGTTGTTCAGATTAAGACCGCTCTCCAATGACACGGTGCATGCTGAGATAAATTTGTATGACTGCTACTGAAGGAATCGAATCAATAAAGACCTGTTTGATCTGTGACGCTCCGTGTTATAATTGTTTCTATGTGTTATGTAGAGTTTTATTGTGCGGCTTAACAATAATGCTATTTTAAGACCAACAATGTATTTTGTTTATATTGTACAAGAAAAAGTTCTAAATACAGAGTTAAAAAAATGTTACTATGTGTAATAAAAGTATCGTATACATATTTGGATAACTAAACTGGATTATTTAATACAAGTAAGATTTAACTATAAAATATTTTTAACGCTTTAATACTTATATATTTCTTAGCTATGCATTATTTACTTATTAGTTTATTTGCGTCTATAAAGAAACACGCATACAAATACCATACAATGTGTTAGGTCAACGCTTGTAAACATTCATGTGAACAAACCTAACAAGTTATGACTCACTTAAGAAAGTACTTTTTACGGCTCGAGTTTTATATTTGCATCTACAAATATGTCAGTATATTCCTTGCATTATTATAACAATAATAATGTGTTAACATCTCTATAAAATGATGAATAGTCATGTCAAACAATACGATTGAAATGCCTACAATGGTCTACTCGATGTAGACCGCTCTCACCTGAAAGGCCTAAGCAATCTTAGGCACGGAGAATAATAGACTCGCTACACAGTTGTAAGCCCACTTTCCAGAAGAAATAACAGGTTGGAACCTATGTGACTGCCTTTTGTACTTAAGTACTTTAAGAACAACTTTTGTCGCTTCATTACTAATAGATTACCTTTATAAACATTTAATTATTAAGTAGTTACATTTCATTAAGTTCATAATTGTCTTTGTGCGCTTAATAAAAGGGAGTTGAATAACGTATGATATGATATATAATTAAGAATTCAGGGATGGTTCTATCGGATACTTCCTTTAGAATGTAATGGTAATGTTTGAAAAACCAAAAACAAATGAGGATCTCGTTTTGTACACGATATCATAAAAATGTCTCTGTCATATTTTATGTCTCTGGTCCCTTTATGGATGTATTCAATTTCAGAATAAAAAAACCGTTTTTGAACAAACAATTTGTTTGTTTGTCCACAGTTTCAAAAACAGAACAGAACAACATTCTATAATTTTTATTCATATAACTTTGTACATCGAGTTAAGATTGCTTTTGTTGCCTGGATTCGCACTGTTTTGCTCTACGTTAAAGATTTTTATGGATATGAAATGTCCATTAATTTATTTCTAAAATTTTACCTACAAGCAAACGTGGAAGATATGTCTTATAATACATGACTGTAAGTATAAAAATTTCTATTTTTAAATTCATGTAATATGGAAGTAAAGAAAACTCAGTGTAACAAGCACTGCCTGCGGGGTGCAATCAGAGAAACAAACAGGTATTTAATAAGTAAACCCAGCATTCTAAGTAAGGAAGTGTGACGCTACGGTTGCATTGCAGGCAGTGACGCGTTGCAAAGCCTGAGAATGGTGTCTATACTTCTATACACCATATAATATAATATAGCCTCTATGTTTAAGGCTTTAAGGTGGAAGAAATATGTGTATAGTGTGCCTTCCGCTCTCAAGTTCTGACCAACTCGCAGCTAGAGCATGACCGAGTTGACCGGCCTCCTACAATTACTGTGTAGGAAATCTTTAAATCATACAGCGCTAAATTGGAATCAATAATTTACATGCAATTCTATTAGACACTCATGTTGCTATTTTGAACAGTGAAAGGTTTTTCGGATATATTAATGAGCCCCAATATTTGTATTATTTATCAAAATAAGAAAGACAACATGTTATTATAAATAGCATTTAATATTCTCATTGATTCGGATTTCACAGTATCTTCTTTCGGTATAAATAAATAAATAGCAAAGTATCCTATCTATTACCTATCTATTAATAGTAAAATATAAACTTGAAGTTATTTTTATATATTGGTTTGAAATACTAGTTATACAAGTGACCATATCGCGTCCATCATCAAATACTTTCTCACTCATTGAACATAGAGATTATAATATGTTTTTTCTTTCCTGGCAACATTTCTTCCTTGTAATCGGAGCCTGCGGTCGCGATACACCGCACTTACTTTTTACCGCAATAGAAGCATTGGATTCTTATATTTTAAGCTAACCTGTGTAGAACAAGAATTTAATACTGGTTTCTAAATATTAATAATACGCTTTTATTTTTTGTATTGTGTTGGATCGACAGGTTTTTGAACTTACAAATTTTAAACATAACTTCAATTTAAAAAACTTATAATAGTAATTATTAAATAGTGAAATTTGTTCAAAAGTTCATACCAAATTAATTACTCGGATATATGGTAATATTAGAAAAGTCAACACGACGGATTATAATGATTAGTGTTCTCAGAAATAGCTATTTAATTAAATGAAAAACGTTACTTTCACTTTTAAGATTTATGTTTAATTAAAGGCAGATCACGAGTGACATGTTAAATGTTTTTCCTAATCACTTTCCCAGTATCTACTTGTTGTTGAGAAGTAACTAAAAGTCTTTTCATATAGCTTTAAAAATATAAAAGCAACTGTAAAGATTATACATTGATATATGTATCTGTTGAAAGGATAGATCATTAATAGTTTTATGACAAGGTGCGAGCGGCGACGTGAGCGGGATGCTAGTTGCGTGGCCGAGGTCGGCGACCCCAGGATGTTCCCGCTCCTGATAGATGCGATCAAGTCGTTAGTAATAAGTCTTATTGAGTGTAATAAGCTATTATAAAAGCGAATGAGTATAAGCCAATAAAGGTGAAATTAAATTTCTTAATTGAACTTCACGCGGATTCCCGTTGACGTTACTACCAAATAATATATGTACTACACAGTAGTACAGTAGTGCGTTAAGTAATGTCATACATAATTGTTATATTATCGCACATTTATTTTTGTAAAGGTTCAACTTCTTCATATTTAATTAGCTTTAATGAAGTAACATTTTTATTCCGTTTTTCGTATTAAAAATTAAAAAAATATATCTAATTGTAATCCTTAGCTAACTTATACTTAATGAATAGATCACACTTAATCGTTTAAAAGACAAAACATGTACTTAATTATCGTTTCGAGCTCCGACAACACGAACAGGCAATAAAAAGCCCGAGTCATGTTCTCTTAGCGGCTGCCAGATCATTTAAAAGGGGACGTTACCCTTTAACATAATGTCTAGCTACCACTTTCCAGAAAGGCGTTCACTGAAAGGTAATTACATATGCTGACAATTAATTTATTAAATTTCGTGAAAAAACAGTTATGTGTAAATCAGTTTGAAAAGTAATTTACGTAACGTAAAAAAGTTAATTATACCTATCGATATAAAAGTTTTTAGAACATCAATCATGTATTTTTGCTAAATTCCATATTAGTACTTATTTATGATTAATACACGAAAAAAAATTAATTACGATATTACGATATTAATATGTAATTATAGAAAGATACACTATTATTACGTTCTTATACAACGAGCGAAACACTTATGTCATATCGCGATATAAAAGACATCAACGACCACTTCAACATACCAATGAATGTTAAGTGTCAGGCGGGAACATGATTATAATTGATCAATTCATTATGATTTAAGAGATGTCGTTAAACTTATCTTAAGTGAGTCATATATAATACTTGCTAATCGAAAAAAAGTGTATTAAACTTATTAAGTAATGCAATTACGTCGGCAGGTGAGAAATGATTAAATTACAATGATTGCGAAATAGGCAGAAGATTGAAATTTAATCGTTTTTACTTTTTTAAGTGGACAGTCAACTCATTTGTAATTACAGGCGTTAAATCGACAATAGCGTATCGGAGAGTCGTCGTCTCGCGAAAAGAATTCTAACGGGTCTTCTACATTGAAAGATTTTGTGTGGTGTTCGATGCTATCGACGACAATTAGTACATCTTGATAATAAGCAATTTTCATAAAAATACTGTTTTATTGAGCCGTCGAAAATGATGCTAAAATCTTTCGTTATTTTACGCTGGATGTTTATAGACGTTAAGTGTTAAAATATTTTAATGTTGACGATACTGGATAACGAATAACTCTTCAGCTCTATTCGCAATTATGAAGAGATTTATTAATGAAAAGATCTAACGTTTAAGTTTATAAATATCTAAATTTACTTGTATACCTTCTAAAAGCCGAGATGGCCTAACTATTAGTAGTTAGAACACGTCGATCTTAACTGTGGGTTTTAACTCTTTGTAGTACTTTGTAGTAACGAGATGAATATAAACCGCGCGGGCTTAATAAATTCACCCCGTGCTCGGCAGTAAAACATGGTAAGAAAACTTGCATATGCCAGAAGAAATTTTGACACCTATATATCTGCCTACCCGCGGTGGAACAGCGTGGTGGATTAAGCTCCTTTAACCTTTATGAAAAAAAAAAGAAAAAAGAAATGCAATTTCGGAATCTATATTTTTTGCGTGGTCAATTTTTTTTAGCTATATGTAATTTATTGTTTGGTTATAGTGTTATTAACATATATAAAATTTAAATGAATCGAAAGGGGAACACCGATTTCGGAATTCGAAGCAATTGAGTGAAATGCAATTTCGATTTGAGGTAAAATTATGCGCGTCTTACTTTTCGCGAAACAGGTTGTGAATGTCGAATAACTTCGGTTATTTCAGTCCATTTTCTTGAAATTGAGATAAGAAAGTGAGCTTAAAATATTTAAATACATATTTATTTCCATTAACCTTTGCAGTGTATTAATTGAAACTCATAATAAACATACTTTTCATATTACCTACCAACATGAATAAACTTGTACACATTAATGATGTAATATAATGCCTGGAAAGGATGAGATGAATAAAAAATTAATAAAAGCTATAAAAGATATGTTAATTGTGATCGTAAGTCGTGTATAATTGTGCGATAATTACTCGCATCTGCCTGGTAAAGCTTATTAGCTTTGTTCCCATAGGCTAACACTAACAAATGCATTAGCGTACACAGTTTTTCACGATACCAGCGCGGGAACGACTACAGTCGATGCTTGATTAACTGTCTTTTTATTGTCGTGTAGCAAATTACGGTTTGATAAAAAAGCGTCTGTATCTATTATTTTGAGTTTCATTCTAACGTGGTATAGGCGGGTGAATATTTATGACTTTTTTATTATCTAGTCCAATTGATAAATCGCTTGGTTTTAATTAATTCTGCCATAATTGTAATCACTTTAAATGAATAATTGTAAAAAATGTTTCAATTATTTTTTTTTATTATTTAGTTAGTTGGTTTGATTTCTTTATTGATGATTTAACATATTTTATTATTCATGATAATATAACGTGCGTAAGATAGATAGTGACCGAATTTGAGCGTAAGTAATAAATCACAAGCGGTCGTAGTAGTAGTTAAAGTTGATGTGTAATTGACGTAACAAAAACAGGTTTACTTTGATTCAGCTATAAGTAACCCAGCTGGATGTTGTCAGTGCACGTAACCCGTATAAAACGTATTTATTATTATGTGAATTTTCTTTGATGTTGTTATAGATAAGAAACCAGGTGTGATACCTTTAAAGTCATATAAGGCATTTTTAATTTTATAAGTGATTCATCGCTTTCATTAGAATCACAATTTGTTTATTTATTCACCATTTTCACAAGTTTTGACAATTTTCTGCAAATTAGTGATAAGATGGCGCTTGTTTTTATTAACGTCATTTGCACAAGTTAGAAGAGCATTAGAGCTGCAAACTAAAAAAAATGTGTTGGCTTAATGAAAATATTACATGTACCTATGTATTGATTTTTAAGAGTATAAATTGTTTGTGGATAAGGACTTTATGTTTGAGATAACATTATTAATCATTGAAATTGTGTTGATGGGATTGAGAAAGACATTATAAAAACAGTTTTCTATTTAGAAAAACGCTGTGACACTTACAATATTGTTCAAGTCACGACATTGTGATGTCAATGATCTTTGGAATTATAAGATAGCTACTTCAATACTATGATAGATATTAC